>JAVCKZ010032895.1:0-19377 GCA_034780755.1 Lepetodrilus elevatus | reverse complement strand
AGTTTAAACTATAGATACACACTCTCTCTCTCTCTCTCTCTCTATATATATATATATATATATATATATATATAAATATATATCGCTCTTGCTCTCTCTCTCTCTATCTATATATCTATCTCTATCTCTCTTTCTTTCTTTCTCTTTCTCTCTGGTATCGATATGCGCTATCATTGTGAGTACTAAATAATATGTATACATGTACACTATTGGTGGATTAATTACTCCACACGTCATTCACGAGAACGTATAGAATTATACAGTTCACTTCTAATAACTTGTCATGCTATGCAAATGCCAGGAGACAATTAATATGTTCAGGAACGGAAATATAAATGTCTGACATTTGATCATTAAAACGCGCTTAGAATACCTGTAAATAAATACCTCATAGACAGAGGCAGCATAAAATATGCAGGTAGAGTTAAGCATTCAGCTTCACATGGAATGTTCCATACCACGTGTCCTCATCAAATATATAGAGAGACATATGAATATAGATATATGGATATAGACATTTACTAATATATATATATATATAACATCAATGTTACGGTTTTTATTAATCTTCTGAAGTCAGAAGGCACTAATATTATTGGAAACATAGACTAATTACTTCATCAGCAGTATTGATACATTGATGGCATAATATGAAACAATTGGAATGTGTTAATATAAGAGGTCAGGGGTCATACCTGATTGATAGCTGGACTGAAACGTATTTTAATATATTTGTCGAAACTATCTATACTTGACATAAATAATATTAAAGTTTACGACAACGAATCTGGCACTGGCTGACAATTTGTTCTGCAATACCGGTATATCTATTTCAACTTTGTACTAATACATCTTGCTTTTCTTTTTACTATCTAGTCTTTCAAACGTACGGAAGCGGTTGTTTGGGGAGATAGTATTATATCACTGATTTGTTTTCAAATTGATATCTGTTTACTTTTCATGCACGATTTCAACATTCACAAGCGTGATAGTACTGAGACTTGTAAAGATGAAAATAACTACCTAGTTAAGTTATGTGTTGTCTGGTCAGACAGTATTGTTATGTAGGCCTACAGACAGTGTCCGGGTATCGGTGTACGTAACGTGAAGAACACACTCTCACACCTCTAGTCGGATTTCAGTTGCGCCAAGAACATATCGGCGGCAGAGAAGATAAGGAACACTTAACAATGTTGGCATTATCAGTGGCCTAGCTCATGATAGACGCAATGTCCATGTTATCAGCTGTATGAAATAATGGGATACCATGCAAACATGTTAAATAATTCAGCAACAATTTGTTATTATAATTATCAACTGAATATAAAATGTGTGCATGCACAGTTACCCAGTTACCTCAACTGTATGTTGCGGGTTTTGGTCAATTTATGATTGGCGCGAGAAGTGAGTTATTCGAAAAACGATGATTCTCGTAAAGAAGGAAAACCACATTTCTAAGATACTATTTGAATTTATTATGTTGCATAATAGACTCCCATAAATCGTTTGTCGAGATTTACTAGTAAGTTAATGTTAACTATACATTAATAGCGTTCAGTATTCACTATACGTTACACTTAACTAAAAGCAAAGGATGGTATCTATTTTCATTGACTATTTCAAAGGAAGTTTACATACCGGGTATGCTCCATTCGCATCTAACATGCGATAAATATATCGCCGTACGTGCTAGAAGACATATCTGTTATACACAAGACTGTAATTGGGTAGGAAGTAGTGTTCTGTTTAGATAAGGTAGCCGTGTTCCTGTGCTTGTGAGGACCGCTCTGGACAGCCTGTGGTCCTGCTACCACTACTAGTATACTAGTAGTCATTATAATAATAGTTTATGTTTGTGTCTTGTGCATTTACATATAACCTATACAAGTATTTAAGACAATTCACATCAGCACCGGGCCAAAGTTGAACTAAAAGACACCATTTGAAGTACATTTATAAATATATCACAGAATGTATACATGTGTACTGGAGCTCGTTGTACTAGGCATTGTACTGGAGCTCGTTGTACTAGGCATTGTACTGGAGTTCGTTGTACTAGGCATTGTGCTGGAGCTCGTTGTACTAGGCATTGTACTGGAGCTCGTTGTACTAGGCATTGTGCTGGAGCTCGTTGTAGTATTACCACCATAAGAGAGGAGGGTATAGATGTTGTGCTGCCTTATACTGGCCGCACACTAGCGATTTCCGTCTGGCCGTCGACTGAGATTTTTAGTCTCGCCGACCGATCGCGCACATATATCTAGCATTGTTTTGATATGTGGAGCACCGCACACTAGGCGATCGCTAATGTGCGGCCAGCATTACCCAAGACAACAGTTACTATTCGAAATGTTGCCTTATTGAGGATGTGCTCTTTTAAAATGGTCTAAGTACTGATGGACAGCTGAGCGTTCTAACCCTGTCCTATCTGTGTTATGTACAGCCACGTGAGCCCCAGCATGTCCAGGCAAACAATCACAACATTTGAGTGTCACTGATTATAAAATAACTCAAACGATGGTATTGCTTATGGATAAGAATAAAATAGGTCCGTAGTTCAAGTAGTATACATGTTATTCAAAACCATGCATGATTCTGCCTGGTTCGCGTCGAGTGACCTTCGAAGATATATGAATATTGACAGTGCTGTTAAGGTGGCTGTCTAAGTCATAAAACGTATTTGTATAGAGAATAGTATTAGATTAGTGCATAAATAAAAAATAAAATCCACAATATCACAGCATGTGTATAAATCCATATTATATATATAAATGCCTTATATGAGGTACAAGTCGATTTATGCAAATTGTGCGACATGTAAATATACATCCATAGTATTGCAGGCTTGTATCTCAGCGGAAAGCTGCCCGAAACGGATTTGGATACTTTCCTTGCCATTAACATATTACAAATTATCAACTAATACGGGTTAGCTAGTTTCCATTAACATAATACCAATTATCGTCAATAGTTGTACATCAACTGTCTATTGTGTTAATTTTACATGACCGTGGTATATTAAACAGCGACGCCCATAGCTATAGTCATCGCGACCAGGAGAGAACTATACCACAGCAGCCAACTCCGTCCATTAAGAAATGCTTATTTGAATTTGGTCTCCTGGCTGTCATTGAAAACATCAAATATTTACATAGCGCTAATGGATGTACTGTCCGGTGTAATTATCAGATGTGTACCGTCGATGAGAAAATCTCAATCGCGATGCCGCATACCTATGTTCTCATTACTCTCTGACCGGACCGGTATTAATGACAACACGAACAAGTGAAGTCTTTTGACGTGTATTGTTATCGTGTGTATTCGACAAAACAGTTGTGTCAATCTATGAATATGACAGATTAACTATCAATAATTGATGGCAGCCACTGGCACTGGTCTCGTGCATTGATATGTACAGTACGCTGTGTGCCGCGTGCGTTGTGCATACCTCTACAACTTACTATATATAACTCTATAACTGTGCTAACTTCATATACATTGTCAATTATTCTACTAGAACCCAACTACTAGTAAACACTCCAGACCTCGTCATATAATGCATGTCTTTTAAATAAGTTTTACAATATTGTCACACGTAGGATAGTAAATACGTTATTAACACATACTAGATGTAATGTTTGTAATACTTGAAAAAGAAAATATGGCAAAAGAAATATCCTAAATTTAATACGTATTATCAGGAAATTAGCCTACATTTTCTTTTGGTAGTATAGAAGAACACACTGTATAGTGTATAACTCTCTCCCTCTCCCTCTCACTCTCACTCTCACCCTCACTCGATATCACTCTGACTCGATATCACTCACACTCTCACTCGTGTTCTCGTAATTGACCAATAAGATTAGCTCTAGAAAATATTTATCAGACAATCAGACCTTGTTTAGAAAACGGATGCTACGTATATTTTGAAGTTGAATGTTTAATATTTGATATAATTCTAAGTGCGTCAATTTGGACACAGTTGACTCGAGTGTACAACCCACATTATGAATTGACCTGCTAATATAATATATCTACTGACGGGGCACACAATCAAATATCAGTTTAAATAGATTGTGCGTTGTAGTATGTACTCGTCAAGGTGACATCATGGTATGTCATGGTTCAGCAGATCCAGTAGAAGGTTTACGATCATAAGCATGCGGTGCGTCCATAGTCTGTTGTGGCCAGGAGAAGGGAGCTGGATTTTTGGAGACAACTTTCATTTAGTTTGGAATAATGGCTACACTGTCAATGCGTGTATGAGATCACCGTCCCAATACCGAGCTTGTAGTATTATTATAAAAACCTTTCGTGTAAAACCAGATTCCAGTCTGTCAAGCTACAATAATACTAAAATGTTGGAGACAATCAATTATGTTTGGGCTCAAGAACAAAACAATTACAAGCCATTTAATGTAATGGGATTTGTGACACATACAGTATACAGTATGCAGTCTCGCATTGTCCATTTATTACTCTATCACGTCGGCTTATTCTCCTCGTTCTGAGACTGATATACTTAGATGGCTTACTAGCTACTTCATTTCCTTTCGTATAATGTGAGTCGTAGTTTATTAACTGACATGTTTACATATGTGCGGGTCTCAGCTTACACGTAGATTTCCTGATGTCTTGTCGTATTGTCTACACAAACTAGCTATACTTAATGTCCATGAATGACTAAACTAGACGCAATTCTACATGTAACTCAAAGTGTTATGAATATTGTTAATAGTATTTAATATTACCATACATTATGCTATATATGTTCCTGCATCTGGGTACATATTATGATTGAGACGTATCATATATATTTTTGTTAATGAAACAAACACAAGAGCATGTAATCAGACATGCGAACAGAACAATTTCCAGAACTATTTCTTACTCGTCTATTCCTCATTTCAACATTGAGTGATGCGATGCTAACTGCAAAAGTTTGCAGATATTTCCAGAAGTGAAAAGCTAAAAGCTTAAATAGTCTAGAACCCGAACGTATTCACTTTGATCTAGCAGACTCTTGGGATAAGATATTAAATTTGTATTAATTGGGATATTCATTTTATTAGTGGAAAAGCTAATCACACGGCATTGCACAGACAGACCAATTGTAGCATTCCACAAATGGCATTGCACTATCTCTAACCTGGCAGTACACAGACAAAACTGCAGTACAACATATTCCAAGTATAGCATTAAACAAACACAATTGTAGTACAACATTCCAAACAGACAAAACTATAGTACAATATTCCAAATATAGTATTACACAGATAACATTATAGTACAACATTCCAAGTACTAGTACATGTATAGAATTACACAGACAATTCTGTAGTACAACATTCCTACCATTATACAGACAAAACTGTCCCAAGCGTGGAATTTCACAGATAAAACTGCAGTAGAGCATTCCGAATATAGCATTACACAGACACATCGGTATTCCCAAAATATAGCATTACACAGACAAAACTATCGTACAGCATTCCAAATATAGCATTACACAGAAAAGGAAACTACAGTACAACATTCCAAATATAGCATTACATGTACATAGACAAAATTGTATCACAACACGCCAAATATAGCATTACACAGACACTGTATCACAACATCCCAAATATAGCATTACACAGACAAAACTGTATTACAACATTCCAAATATAGCATTACACAGAAAAAAACACATTTTAGTATAACATTCCAAATGCATCATTCATTGCACAGATAAAACAAAATAGAGCATTACACAAACAAAACTACAGTACAACATTCCAAATATAGCATTACACGGACTAAAATGTGTCACAACATTCCACACACGACATTGTACAGACGCATTTTGACACAGAAAATTATTAATTATTGTATTTTAAGGACAAATTCAAATGAGATTAATAAAATGGCAGCGATTTATATTTTCTAACATGTATACATGTCCTAACTTGGCAGCATATTATGAACTTGATTCGATTTCTTATGTATTGATCTTTGCAGAGTCGGCTAGGTTAATGTTAGACGCTGCAATAAAGAACGCTACAGTGTCGAACACGTTAAGGAAAGGTGGCATAATAAATGTATTATAACAGTCAAATATATTAAGGAAATGGGATGTAATAAATCTAAGCTGCATAGTATTGTGAAAGGTTTATGAAAGGTAGTTTACAGGGTAAAATATATTAAATAACGGCTGGCTAAGATCCTATGTTGCATTGTTACATACTTTCTGGTATGACTTACAATACAGTTCCGTAATTAGGTAGAATAAAAGTTAATTATACTGTCAAATAGAAAAGCGTGGCAACAAAGCTATGCTGTAGGGTCAAATAGATTAACGAATAGTCATGAATATATGATACGTGGTCAAATATATTCAGGAAAAAAAGTTATACTACGAAAGTGCAATACAGAGAACGGTGCATGTATAGATTTACTAAATAACACTAAACAGAAATATTATACAAATTACAAAAACATAACCAAGACAGTAACCGTTGAATAATAAACTTCAATGTAGTGAAGGAAATCACGTGACGTCAGTGTCCAGATAGATTAACGAGTTGACACTTCGCAGACAAAGTAGATCGAATAATACAACTTACAGAATCGCAATTCTAGCAAGAGTTCTTCATGCACACCACTTGCAATTCCGATGGCAATTATGTAATACTGATGTCAAGTGGATACTATATAGCAGTGCGGTCACAAACGTGCGTATTGGCGTCTTTATCACCATGGTAATTGTGGATTACAAATTAAGTCGCTTACAGCCCATGCACGGAAATTGAAAATTCAGCGGATAAAACACGAGATTTTCATTAAGTGTGGGTTCTGATGGCTCTCTGTGTAGGGACTACCAAAGGGAACATTAATTCGTGTTAGTATGTGTAGGTTGGCATTCACACTTCAAAGGCTGCCTGGAACGGACTATTTCAACAGAATCGCTATTTAGGACTTTTCAGCAAGACATTGTTATATTATAACAGTCGCATGCAAATAACCGTCTCAGAGAGTCTTATATAAAGGGTAGCTTTTGAACATTGAACATAGATAGGTTTTAATCATGATACTAATTTTAAAGTATCTATTTATCATATGGTTGTCTATATTTTGTTGTTGCTTTTTAATCCTAGACCTTATCAATAATCCTATCTCAATTTGCATTATTTGCATAAATTTGCATGGAATACAAATAATAATACCTACTAGTATATTAAATTATTTAGGTATAGGTTTTGTCCATAGCTAGTATTTCAGAGATGTTACGGCGATCAGCTACTGGTTGTAAAGGCGATCAGTTACTGGTTGTAAAGGCGATCAGTTACTGGTTGTAAAGGCGATCAGTTACTGGTTGTGGAGCACCCACAGCAACCAGTAGTTACAGTGACCCACACACCACTGCTGGTACATATGAACCAAGGTTGGTAAGTCGGTACTGGTAAGTCTGCGTAACAAGTACACACACACACGCACGCACACACACACACACACACACACACACACACACACACACACACACACACACACACACACACACACACACACACATATACACACACATACATGACAAGCGGGGTACGTGAAATGTATACACCGCGTGGTAGCAGGGTACATGGAAAATACTTCGATGCTCATCTAGATCAGAATCTGACATTCTTGCTTGAGGTAAGATACACATGGTTATCAGGTTATGGTAATGTAGGCCTATTCGTAATACAAGAACGTTGTTTGTATTTTAAAATGTGCTCACGGCATACAACAATGCAATACCAGCCTTCAATATCAAGCTGGTCGTATGATCAGGGCATGAATCAGTAAACTCAGTATCACCATGGCCACTGTACCCGAACAAATCACGTGATAGAAAATCGTTCGGTCTGCACAGTTCTAAGTTCTGGAATAAAAGGTAAACACTTATCTACGTTTGAAATTGATTTTTCCATTAGTCCGCAATTGCACAAGACAATACCAGCAATTTCAGACTTGCCCGCAAATGGAACTTCCGTCGTGCGGGGTGTATGTGTTTCCACTATTAGTCTGTATGTGTTTCCACTAGTAGTCTGCGTGATAGTGATAGGGCGTACTGAAGTAATATACTCCGTGACGTAATAAATATAAACACGCCCAGTCCGCCGGGCGGAACATCCATGCAGAGAGTGTAATATCACGCGTTTCTTTTCTGTAGTATCTTTGAATGTGTGCATATGACAGACTACAAGCTACAACTAAGCTGTCAATGCTGGTGTGTTCATAGATGAAGATGTTGATGTTGCAAATAGTTACTGTTATAATTGTTTACGTGGATTTATCAAATGGGACAGATGCTATGGGAGAACAAGGGTATGATAAGGCCAGAGGAATACAGATAATATATACATCCGGTAGTTTTAGGCACCACAACATATTTTATGTATGTTTCCTTTTCTTCATTGGTGGCTGTTCCACCCAGCCTCGCCGCCTTCCTTGCATACGGTGGCTAGTATTTAATAACCTATGTGCATGTCAGTCACACCAATCACACCAACCACACCAATCACACATACTAGTATACACATCCGCACCACAGTGTTACGTGTTAAACCAATCTATTAATAGAACTATCAACGGTCACGGATATTACTTTCAGCAAATTTAACGTATTCATTCCAGATCCCACTCAGGTTATTAACTTAATTCAAAATGAATAGTTGCCCAGATTGTCAGGCCTGTCACGCTTTTCATTTGCCCGTCTGATTAATTAAAGCGTTATACATTTGCCAGCCGCGATATACAATTTTCTAGCGATAAGATTACACCCAAAGCAGAGTCGTTTCTGAGGTAGTATTGGACGCACAGGCTGTGATTATTACCGTGGTAAAGAAGACCCGCCTGACAAAGCAACGATACGTCACACCAGCAGCGGTGCCTTGAGCCGGACCGTCCAACTAGCTATACAATGGTCATCAACTATATACTAGTAATAATCCAATATGTTTTCAATAAATCCGAAAACAATATAATGATATGGTTGGTTTTTTTTATCTCTCTCTTCGTGTATGGATTGCGATTGCATGCGATCATCCACACACGGAGAGACTTACGACCTGCACTAAGACGTGTATTTCACACGGTTCCAGGTCCATTAACGACAGCTGGACAATGATTAAAGTTGTAGTACCGCGTCCCCCAATGTGTTTTCTTCTGTGTCAATTGTTCTGTAAGCTTCTTAGAGCTCGGATGTTCTTCTTCGCTGTGGTCCTAAGCCACCCTTCTATCTGGACACGGACTTCCGCCTCACAGTACGATTGAATCCGCCATCAATCACACACTCCACGGCTGACGTGAGAATGCTTTCATATCGATTCCTATATTATGGATCAATCATGTTTCTTCAATGCCCTTAGGACGGTTATTCGACCTCTGGATAGTTTTCAAGACATAGTTTTCGGCACGCATATCGCTAATTATTCTACATAGTTGCTATTACTACTACTATTATTATTAATTTTATATTTATCAACACGTCTAATGGTAATTATGATCATGTTATTAATTCTTTCTTTGCAGTAGTGGTGGGGGTGGGGGTGGTGGTACTACTGTGGTAATGCTGGTGTGTGGTGATGATGAGCTGCACTGGTGGTGGTGGAGGTGGCACTAGTATTAATTTCACTATTTGTATGATTGGTCGTATCAACTGGATCCATTCAGTGATGAGTGAAATTGCCCGAGCACTGGAGACGGACCGTCAGCTTGTGGTACATTAACTTGCTTGTCGGTCGACCCTGCTACCGCGACATATGTGTCGTCCCCATTACTAAGATGTCTTGACACGAGGCAGAGATGTCTGTGGGAAACGGAGGGCGCAACTAATCAACAAGAATTAGCTAAAAATAGCAGAGTTATCGATTGTCTCGTCTGGTACGTTTCTTACAGATATTCTCATAGGCGGGCGGCATATTTTATGCATCACAGTGATGCGGTTTTAACCACGAAGACGGTGATGTAGCATCAGATCTCAGCTTATTATACGTATACAGTGCATTTACAATTCTCCTATGTGCTACCTTATAGGTGGGGACAAGTTTTGTAGACATGGTAATGTAATCTATAGTTCATCATCATCAGCTAGCTGTTGGGTTCGCTTATATAGGTAGCTATGTATAAATGTATTAATATACGGCGAATAGTGTGTTCAATAGCTGTAAACGACATAACAAACTGTAGCTGACGACACGATTTCACCATTGATATTTGTCCCACATTGTCAGGCTTTTTGTATTATCTGTCTTCTTTGACAAACGTTTGGAATCGTTTGGATTCCAGTACATTACCCCTCACGTCGGTCTTCGGGATACTTGGTAACACGTGTGTGATGCAATGCCGTGATTGTTCAACTATTACTTAATTAAATAAGACACGGTCACTTTTACGTCTCGTATAGCTGTCCGTGTTCATCATTTCCTGAGTGTTGTACAATTATATGAACTGAAAATAACATTAATTTAGTCACTGAACGTCCATACTGTCTGTCCTGTCTGTCTGTCCCGTCTGCCTGTCTGTCCTGTCTGGTAGAGTTCTTGGTATTCCTGTCTGGGACACTCTCTTATGCATCGCTCTATCCTGTCCAGAATATATCGGCTTCCTACACTCGACGATATTCTCGCTAACTTCATCCATTTATGTGCATTTACCTTCTGTTCTATAATAGTAGAGCTGGTATGGTGGTGCAAGGCCTCTACGTGGTAGCAGGGAACCGCTGGTACTCTTGTGTCGCTGTCGTAGCACGAGAGAGGGTTGAATCTAAGTGAATCGATCTCCGACTGATTGGAAGCGATTGGGACTTACTTGGGCAAATATTACTGAGAATAACAGAATGACTGTAGGAACGTCTGGGTTCGGGAAGCAAGTTCAGTCAGTTCATGACCAGTAGATGAATTTAATATGATCAGTTCCCGTCTTCAATAAACATGTCCGGACTATTAGTCGCTCCAATCATGGATGTAGTTGAGAGAGGAATATGTAATTCTAGAATTCTGTTTTCATAAAAAGAATTGGTTCATATTGAACAGAACAGACATAGTATTACCATATAAACTGTCTGTACCCCCATGAGCTTGTAAACAAAGTGTGCATGCATTACGCTTCTTAAATATCTCACGTTATTTGCAACGACAAAATGTAATTGCGTCCATGTGACATGTCAGCAAAGTGGCGTCTTTATAACAGACCGATTTTGAGTTGCTAGCTCGATTAACCAATTCTTAGTTATGGTTCATACGGACAGGTTTATCTTTATGCATCGTTAAACACCAAGCCGAGCTATTGGAGACAAGCCTTTCCTCTGCTGACAGACGGCTGCATCCAGTAGAATCATAACGAGTGCTCCCTAAGAAGTTGTTCGAGTGTGGGGATGACCCGTGACCTTCGCTTATAGCTGTTAATCACTCTATCGATTATAGCATGTAACATTTCAATATGAATGATATTTACGACATATTTCTGACAACTGATTAATTTTATATTCCAGTCCTCATAACTATCGCCCATTATATATGCGAGCGACCGGCCGTCACAACCACGCCAGTCATACACGCAACCACTGCGAATTACCAGTTGTCCATACCAGAGAGAACACAACCATCGCACACGCTATAGCCTACACAATCGCATATACCGATACACATCTACCTACGCCCCAACACACAATTATAACTACAACATCAACAAACACAATCGGTTTCTTCATGCATCTTGCTCCAAACCATTACACTCAAACCAACCTCACACGATAGAACCATCACACATGCACGACACGACCAGATAGAACCACCATACACAACCAGATAGAACCACCATACACAACCAGATAGAACCACCATACACAACCAGAGAGAACCATCATACACAACCAGATAGAACCACCTTACACAACCAAATAGAACCACCATACACAACCAGACAGAACCATCATACACAACCAGATAGAACCACCATACACAACCAGATAGAACCACCATACACAACCATATAGAACCACCATACACAACCAGACAGAACCATCATACACAACCAGATAGAACCACCATACACAACCAAATAGAACCACCATACACAACCAGATAGAACCACCATACACAACCAGAGAGAACCACCATACACAACCAAATAGAACCACCATACACAACCAGAGAGAACCACCATACACAACCAGACAGAACCACCATACACAACCAGAGAGAACCACCATACACAACCAGAGAGAACCACCATACACAACTAAGTAGAAGGCGTACAAGCATACATTTTACTAACTGGACAGTTGAAAGAAATACTAGAGTATCAACACAATAAATATATATGCATTCAAACTATCGTTCCCGTCCTTTCCTGGTTCATTTGATGACAGCTCCTATATATCAGATTCTTATTGGTGGAATGCCATTGACGGTCAGAGTGCAGCTGTTCAGTGGATATTGTCCTCTTCACCGTATGTACATGTCTAGTACATTTGATCAAAATTCAGGAACGGAAAAACTGTGTCATATTATATACATACACATAGAATGCCATATAAATCAATTAGTCGAGTCTGTAAACTGTAATCTTTCTCTCGTCTGTGGCGAACGTTCATATTCCCGCCTGTTATTCCCTCTTTACCCGTCATGACTGCCAATAGAGTTGCTTGGGTTCCTCGTGACCCGTGACTAGCAGAGCAGACGTCAGATGAAATGGACACGGGGGTAACGTCCATAGTGCGTGATTCCCTAAACTACGCCGTATTGATCTGCCGGCAGTATGTCCACACATCAGTACAAATTCATCAAATTACGTTGGTAGTTTCTTGAATGACTAAATACCGAAGTCATGACGGGACTCACATCAACAGGGAGACAACTCGTGCATCTCATAATGATTGAGCTTCTATATCTTTTTTTTTGTACACCTTTTGTAGTGAAATAGAGAATGAGCGTTTACATCAAGATCGAATTCGATTCAATACGTAATTGTTTTTAAATAATTAATATTTTTAAACATCTGTTTGTTTTTAAAATTTGGACGTCTAAAACTAAATTCAGGAGAATATATTATTCTATTCATTTGTATGTTTAGATGTTTTAAAATGGCATGGTGTATGTTTAAAATAATAATGTTATTATATATTGGCTATAATTGTATATGTTCAATATATTCTATTCATTATTTTAAACAATATTTTAACCCCATCTCCATTATTTATATCCTTATGTTAACGTATTCCCCAACAACTTTACATTCGTTTTTACTATGTTTGTGTCCATTTCTTCTTATTTACCTGATATATTATATGTTGCAATATTTTAATCTATTATGTTTATATTGTTAAGCACCTTTGAACGTACTTAGTATGGAAATGGGGCTATATAAATATGGCATAATAATAGTAATAATTATAAGTACATGTAGTCGATAGCGCTCGTTGGATACTTCCGTATCGTTGCCTATGCCACTGTATTTCGATCGTTATATCGAGGATCTGTTATTTCCGGTACGACCGTACGTCGCATCCACACCAAGATCCTGCATACAACTCCAAAAGTGTTATATACAAAAATCTATTAACAGTGTAGTCCAGTGTTAATGTTATCAAATATCTTCCAAAGATTTATTT
This sequence comes from Lepetodrilus elevatus, assembly GCA_034780755.1. Lineage (NCBI taxonomy): Eukaryota > Metazoa > Mollusca > Gastropoda > Lepetellida > Lepetodrilidae > Lepetodrilus > Lepetodrilus elevatus. The sequence continues at coordinate 5,744 of JAVCKZ010032895.1, read as the reverse complement.
CAATTCCATTTCCCGATTTATCCTAATTTAGCATTATGATAAATGTGAGAATAGTTACTATGTTCGCGAATACATTACTACTAAGAGGAAGTGAGGAGCACCAAGGTTACATTCAGCTGAAGAAGATCCCAGCGCGAGGCTGGAGGAAGAGGCGGTCCTAATAAATAAGCCAAGGGATTTCCCGGTCTTGCTGCCGTCACCGTCACAACCGTCCGTCGACAGACGCTGAATGTACTCGGCATCTCCGAGCTGTTATCGATTTTCGCAATGGATTCATTATATTTACGTAATAATGCCTTCAAGTAATGGCGATCAAATACCAGTGTGGCTGCTATTGTTTAGACTCTGCCTGTACCTGTTTCAAAATTCATGAAATTATCATATTTTATCACAATCAATGAAGAATATTAAAGATGCCCGGCATTGCGTGCATTATTGCTAAACTATGAGACAAGAAGAATATTTACTGTACCTGTGTATGCCATGCTGGTGTTCTCTGTGTTGGTTTAAAGACACGGGCAATCGCGTAGAATGACATTTGTCCAAAACATGTGCTGATCGTCTGCATGGCTTTGAATTTAGACAGCACCGTTGGACTGCTGTTTCATTATTGGGAACAGATTTGTCCAACGCCAGCTACTGGTATAACTGAATGCGCCGGCCAAGAGATGAATGTGTTAAAAAACACTTTCGTCTCCTAGATTGGTTGACGAATCAATCAATGTTACACGCCAAAGCATCCGCGCATGCAACATGGTGGTAACATGCTAACTACTGGTGAAATACCACCACGTGTCTGTGCAGAATTCCGACGAACTAGCATTACTATCTAGTGTGATATTCAAGACTTTCTACCGAAAATAATATTGGAACATTGTGTCACCGTGTGTCTTGGTGTGGGGATGTAGGTTTGACTGTCACAGTTGTAAAGAGCAGAATATGCTTTGCATATACATGTATCTCATTTCAAAATGTGTTGGCATTATATTGAGACACAGATAAAATATAATGCACAGTTACATCCAGGAAATATACGACATTTAGACTGTTTTGTTTATTTTTCTTATAAGCAGACATGTTTATTTCGAATTTAGGTCGTCAATTTTGCTCTCAGCTCGGCAAGCCGTCTGAAGTGATCCTCCCCAGGAAAGCAACCTTTTGTATTTTACAATTTTGTTTCCGATTTGCGTAATTACAATTTAAGTCAGTGAATGTGGGCGATTTGCTAATACACTGCATTACGTCCCAGCCTCGTTCCCACATCAAACAATCCATCAGAGCGATTTCTGATTTTGAGGAAAGAAAGAGATCCTTCAAGTTGAACTTCTCTTGGAGGTTCCTCTATTCTAGGGCAGGTTTGCCTGCAGACCTCTGCTGGCTTGGTTCTGGGACTGAGAGACTGGTCGATACGAGTTGCCCTCTCGTACGAAGCATACGCGGTATTGGGCTGTTTGCCGTATCGAGCCGAGGCCTTATCGACGTTTGAGGAAAGCACTGTACAATCGCGCTCCAAGTCTTCCCTGACTACCAACATCTTGGTGAGAACCGCCATTCCAATATGTCGGCATCGAGTCGCGTACTCGCCATTGCTGGGCGTTTCTTGTCGTCCATGGACGGTTGTAAGATGTTCTGTTCCCGCGGGGAATTGTGTGAGAAGATGTGTATGTGATACCTATTAATCAGACATGGTGTGAACAGAACAGACAGCAAGATGATGCATTCATTGACAAGGTAAGATCGCTAATGTGCGCGTAGGTAGCAAATGGCTTGTTACTATGAGAAACAATAGCGTGATCCCTGAGATGCCGACGTAGCAGTTGCAAGGGAAGACAATATACGGACAGAACCATGTTGGTCTAATGGGACGGTATCGATCACTCTGTCCACTGGACTAAAGTGGGTCATTTTCATACCCAGGCAGCGTATATTCTGAGCCTAAAGTTTCTGTATGTTTGAGAAGCTAGACGCCAGGGCAATGTAAGGGTCGGTGTAGCCAGGGCAATGTAGGGGTCGGTGTAGCTAGGGCAAAGCATGGGATGGAATGGCTGCTGCCACAGGGAGCCGTTCTGGCGGCGTCCATAAAGCAACTGCAGACTTCATGATGCAATAAACTCCACGGACATCAGATGTGATACGACATATAATTTCTACTTCGTAGATTGCTTTCACACTCATTCATCACGCTGATATTTATGTAATGCATTTTATGCCTTGTGCACTGCGCAATTATGAAACTGCCAGATAAGTTCGCTAATAAGTACGTAACAAAAGCAGATGTTACTAAATAACCAACACGAGGTTTTTGCTATATTCTGCCAGTAAAACTCAGTTTCTAATGCGCCAGTAAAGCCCCATGCTCAGACATGGATTAATGAAATATGTATAGCATAGCCAGTAGTCGCCGTACTAGGGATGAACGTGTTTCTGAATGTACGTTTAACAATATCTCAGCTGCATTACATCTGTTTGTGTAGGTCATTCTAGTGGAAGGGGATGCACTTTATTGTATATATTATTTTTTTTCAAGCCGTTTTGTGATCTAGGACGGATGCCTATTGGTATTCTAACGAGATGTGGAACATAAATGTTTTTATGGTGATTAAATAAATTGAAAATGTTTAGATGTAGGATTTAAGACATGAGAGCCACATATAAACATTATGATATAAGTATCTAAATTTAGACACTAATATATTGATTTAAACATATTTTATTCAGCAAAGAATGAGGATTGGTAAACAAGCTGTACACTAATATAGGTATGTGTGGTTTAAAGAGGTAGATGAACGGGATGGATAAAAATAGATATGTATGGAACACATTTTAATACACATTTTGATACACATTTATTCTTTAAAATGACGAATCTGTGAAAGTTCTACCAATGTTCATAATAGCGATGATAACAGAATACACATTGAATAATAAGAATAATTTAATAAATTAGTAATAATAATAATAATAATAGTATTATACGTGCACATGTGTTATACTCATATGGATTATAGGTGTTATATCAACTGCTACTTAATCTACTAATGGGCGGGGAAACCTCTCGCGTCGTTGCCATGGAGATGGTCTCTTCCCAATCCTGCAATTGTCAGACTTGCTGAGTCTTGCCGGGCCGCTTACAACGTGTTATGGAACAAGTAGGAGACCTTATTTATTGTTAAATTGTACTGTTTCAAATACACATTCAAACGTAACCCATGTTTTTTTTTAAAGCTTGCGTGCGTGCTTCTGTCAGATTTGGATGTCGGGAGAGAAGGCGGAATAATTGCCTACACGCTGTGTAATAGCGTACTCGCATTGTTTTGATCATATATCATTATTGCACTCATATTAATCTCAAACTAATTAACGGACACGATCAGATAGAAGTCAGTGTGGTGTGTACATCTGGTGGTCACCCGGATGCTTCATTAGAAGACGTTATGCATTGAATATGTGACTTCGTGCTCTAGTCCTGTCGAAATATGTGACTTCGTGCTCTAGTACTGTCGAGATATGTGACTTCGTGCTCTAGTATTGTCGAGATATTTGACTTCGTGCTCTAGTATTGTCGAGATATTTGACTTCGTGCTCTAGTACTGTCGAGATATGTGAGTTATTGCTCTAGTACTGTCGAGATATGTGACTTCGTGCTCTAGTACTGTCGAGATGTTTGACTTCGTGCTCTAATATTGTCGAGATATTTGACTTCCTGCTCTAGTATTGTCGAGATATGTGACTTATTGCTCTAGTACTGTCGAGATATGTGACTTCGTGCTCTAGAACTGTCGAGATGTGTGACTTCGTGCTCTAGTACTGTCGAGATATGGGGAGAAGAATTATATGTGTGCTAGCTATATGTACTAAATAATGTTCTCAATCTTGAAGGAGGTATGCTAATTGCACTAGATATATCTACAGGAAGGTAGCACAGTAGATATTGGCACTACCGTATTGCCAGAGTGGTTGTAGAATTAGTGCATTGAAGCTTTACCGGATACAAACAGACGGACATATTATTTAGGTTTAGTCCCACTGAAGACACCGAGATTATGACACCTTTCTTAGTGATCAAGACAGTTGTCCCATTTAAGAGTTTGTTTTCCCTATGTCCAATTTATGACAGCGAGATGTCCACACCTCTTTATTGATTGATTCACGCCTCTTGATCGTAATTGGCCAATATCATAACTTTCTATTACTGACTTGTATGTTGCTGGTGTATTTTGGAAAACAATGACATTGATAGTGGAAATTATACTATTACTATTTAATTTTGTTAGGGCATTGGACCCACCATTCACGTATATTCATAATGTTACTATCTGAACACAGAATGCAAAGAATGCAATTTGAAATAGAAATAGTGTTATTTATATAGATAAATAACACTATTTCTATTTCAAATTGCATTCTTTGCATTCTGTGTTCATATAGCAGCATTATGAATATACGTGAATGGTGGGTCCAATGCGGCCAGTACCCATGTTATAGCACTATGCGGCACGTGGATGATCAATGTCTGTGTGATGCCACTATGAGGCACTTGAATGATCAATGTCTATGTGACGCCACGATGAGGCACGTGAATGATCAATGTCTGTGTGATGCCACTATGAGGCACTTGAATGATTATAGGCTATGTGATGCCACCATGAGGCACGTGAATGATAATAGGCTATGTGATGCCGCTACGAGACATGAATGGTCAAATATCCAGGCTCCGGGTCATTAGTACTGCGAGTAATGATCATGTATACGGTCCAGGTACATGTGAGATGGTGAGATACCGTCAACTATTATCTCCAGCCAACTATTCTCTCCAGCATCTGATGTGTCTATGCCAATAATTATACAAATTCCTCACGAAAAATAATGCTATATAGTATATATATAATTATCATTGTGCATCGTAGAAAAAAATATCCTATTGTGAACTACTATATATATTTGTGTTGCTTGTAGTGATAATTTATGAGTATGACGATGTTATCTTGATATACTCACCTGCTATTGTTATGGTATGATATGTGCATTCGTCCGGAGTGTAATCTGATCACCGCGCGGTTACAAACAAAACATCATTGATTCGTCTCAAGCTGGAAGTCGATGCCTAGTGTTCAGGGTGGTGGGAATATCAGCATATTTCAATATTTACATGTAAACGCATTTGAAATACAGCGACTTGTTTGAATGGCGATGAAGGACAATGTGGCTGTGCTTTCTCTCGTCTTGCTGCTCTAGTTGGCTCATAGAACACGCGTCGTGGAATACCATTGTTTTGTGCCATCAATTCTTTATAGCGTGTGAAATAGCTGTAGCCGTGCCCGGTCGCCGCACTGGCACTGCTCTGAACGCAGCAGAAAATGTATGTGCGTGTAAATAATGACCTGTTATTTCAAAGTGAATTTAACAATGTATGGCTGTTATACACTCTGTTTCTGTTATACACTCTATTAATATGTGTCGATGCTTGCCAACTACTCACCAGTCCCTATTCAAATAGATGATAATTATGAAATCGATAAACACCTTTTCACTGCAAAATTTCCTTTTCTCGTAGGATTAGATAGTGGGGCGTGTGGTAGCCTAGTGGTAGTACGTTTGTAACTCGTGTGTGTGTGTGTGTGTGTGAGTGTGTGTGTGTGTGTGTGTGTGTGTGTGTGTGTGTGTGTATGAGAGTGTGTGTGTGTGTGTGTGTGTGTGTGTGTGTGTGTGTGTGTGTGTGTGTGTGTGTGTGTGTGTGTGTGTGT
>JAVCKZ010032784.1:0-19384 GCA_034780755.1 Lepetodrilus elevatus | reverse complement strand
CTCTCTCTCTCTCTCTCTCTCTCTCTCTCTCTCTCTCTCTCTCTCTCTCTCTCTCTCTCTCTATCGCTCTCTCTCTCGTCACCTCCTCCCCCTTGTGAGAGGACCATCCTGGCATGTTGGCGCACCTACTACAGATGTTCGTGGAAGTCACGGCACTCGAGGAAGGAACTGACTACGGTGCTGCGAGTTTGTAGTAGGTGCATATGATTAGTGCAGATTTGTTGTAAGTGTCTTTGCACCACTTGCACTGGCAAGCGTAAATCGTTTAGAACGGAACCAATTAATCCATGGCCAATTAATCTCCGTCCAATTAAACTCTGCGCGTTGCATTGTGGGCCAAATGCGTGCAAACACAGATCCATAAACCACACTAAATGCATTTGAGTGCATTTCTAGTTTTAAATCCAATAATATAATGGGCAACAGGCATATACTTAAAAATAATAAAAAGAAAGTTTCTTTTGAAAGTTGAAATGCCTTGGATGAATGTCAATTTAAAAGAATCGCTAAAACAAAATCGGCCAAAAACATTTCCTGGATAATTGCGCTATATAAACCACTTAGCTTAACTAGCTTAATTAAATTTAGTAAAATGTACTTTATTATGCAAAAGAATATTTCGTGAAACGCTCTCTACGCTCTCTGCGACAGTCACACCGAGCAGAGCTTGCCAGAGGACCAACCAGGGATTGCTAGTGAAACTACTGAAATGGCAGACCGTGTTCCTCTTTTGAGAACATGGAATTATTTCAAATCGATACGGATGTCCAAGTGGGAGGGTTGCTTGGAACTGTCACTTGGAATTGTTGAATAACGAGTCTTGGCATTAATGATCTTATTCAAGCTTGTCACAGATTTGAATGAACCGTAGTACCAGTTTGTCGTTTTGGACAGTAATGACCGATCATGGTTTTTTTTCTAACGTGATAAATACTTAATTGACTACCGCCTATGTTGTGGCTGTTGAATTAGACGTTTCTTCAAGCAATGTGGCCAAGTGTGAAGCTACATGATGTAAGGCATCGGGGAGGAAGAGATGTTACAAATTGGGATACTCCTATATCATGCATTAAACCAATAGTTTAAGAGTGTTTTACGCCTGTTTAGACAGCAATTCAGCAATATCACGAAGCTCTATCTAGGGCGTCAATACTTAATGATACGCAGCTGGTAAAGATAAGCCGACGATGATGGCTGTACAATATAGGAATACAGCCTGAGATATCGCATCACAAGCATGGAACAAAATAGGTACTGACCGCGGACAAGATACAGGCCCTTATATCATGAAACGGGTCATGTTCCTAAGAATGAATCGTCATCGCTACCAGAGTCTTATCTCGGTGAAGAATACATGGTTGTATACCGCTCTATCTCCTGATAGTGTGTACAGACGCATAGATTGGTTCAATTAGATCTACTGTTTTCATAGAAATGAAAACATACCAGCATAATTTAGTTACTTTTAAAGTACTAGTATATTTGGTCAAGCACACACATATGTTCAAACTTGATTGTCTTGATGGACTTTAATCCTCTCCATGCTAAAGGCAACCTAATATGTCCAAAAGAACTGTGTCTGTGTCTAATCCAGCGGGGATATTTCATGGTGAAACGTATTTACCTGAACATATACATTTGATTTGCCGGCCCAAGTATATTTTGGTAACAAGCTACATCATCCGTACATACATTGGTTTTTATATTTTCATATTATTTTATGTTTTTATTCATTTATTTTTAGTTTTATAAAACTGACATTGATTAATGTAAATCAGATGCATTCGTCCGTGTGAGCGTGACATATTAGCCTGCTAGTATGTGTCAATATCTAAAGAAAATAACAAAATCTGAAGTATTCATTTCAGTCTACTAGAGGTTTCGCTTTGGTAAAATCCGCGTTTCTGATATGAACACTGGTATTATAAGTCGATACATCCTTGAACATGAGCGACCTTTTCAAACGCTTCCAACGTAACCTTCACCGACAGTTATAGATTATAGCCGATGCACCGCAAGTGCCATCTTTCTTCTGGAATGTGCCGCCCTCACGGCTCTGCGCAACATTATTAACAACATGAAAGCTAAGACTTGCTATTCAATAGCCAATTGTCACTATCGTACAATTTGACAGGTGTATTTGACACCTCTGATATGAAATATGGAAAGGTTAATATGCAGTCAACAGCTGGTCTACCAATATACAGTCGTGTACCTAGTTCTAGACACGACACGGGGCACAGATTTGTAAGAGCATACATTGTATTATAAGAATGCAATATTTATGCTTGGAAGTTACACAAGTATTTCTAAACTCTGTGATCAATTATTGCGATAAATGATCATGTCCAAATTACACACAATATGTCTAGTTGTCGAGTTTAAAATTACAATTATTTACTGCATATAGTAATTTAATAAATAGTATGTAGCTATGCCATAAAGTGCTTTTCTTGGTCTCACATTCAGGCAACTCAAATCCTCGTAATCTACATAATTCTCTTACTACAGTAGGCTATATCAAAACTCGACTTTAATGCATATCATAAGTACATTAATTGTCCTATGGTATTAATTGAGCTAATATGTCGTTAGAGTGTCCAGGTGCTCACCAATATCCGTTAAACAAAGAACTTCATTGCTAAAACGTTGAAGAACCTGTTACAGTTTTTTGTTTGCATTTTAATCCGCTTTCAACCCCACGAGTACGGCTTGGTACAGACGCACCAAGAGCCAGCTGCACTGTGTGTATGTATTTAGTGCAACCGATCGTGATCGTGTTGTGTCGGAAAGGTCACTTCCGGTGACATTGACACCGCGTGTTCCTTGTCAACATGGCGATATTTAAAAGCCTGTATTGTTTTTCTTTGTAAGTGGTTTTTATATTGAATAGAAACTTGAATCGACATGCAAACACATCTGTATAAGTAATCAATGGCACTGGTTGTGATGACATTAAATGGTCCGGGAAATATTCCTCTACATTAGGCATTAACGTCACTTATAAGTTGTATACCATGTTGACATGGACATTTAGCCAGACAAAATAACGTTTTTAACGTTGGCAGTCAATAATAATTATGCTGATTGCTGCAAATAACGAAACTGAAAGATATGGTTCGTTGGAATGGCTAGAACACCGGACAATATTCCGTAAATAAAATCGCATATGGACGCAAATGTATAAAATAAATCGGGGATGTCTTCTGTAAAAATAATCAAGGAAGGGAGATGTCTAACATGCATCTCTGCCTCATGAATACAGATTTCATGCTAACTATCTGACACACTCGCTTCTGCAGGCCTAATCGGTTTGTTATGTTGCCGGAGTAATTGAAGTATCGGTGAATCAGTCGTTGCCAACTAAATCCACTGACAGAATCTGTCTGCCTCCAAGACATCATCGCTGCGGTCCAATATGGCGTCTTTATCCTTGCCTTTGGGCATGCGCAGTGAACTGCTATCAAAGTTGGCCCGCCGGACATCTTCTGTGGTTGATATGAATTGTCATCCCAGTCATTGCACGCGGCCCTCTCGGCTATACTCTGCAGAGAGGACCTTGATTTACATGTAAACCTGCGGCAGTTAGAGGCTGTGGTCACGCGAAGTACCGCGGTGGAGCGCGCACCACGGGATTACAGCCAGGTTGTACATCACCGCACAGAACTCCTCCATCTGGCAGCATCATCACAATTAGGACGTCCGGGTGAACAGTCACGCAACGAACGATTATGACGAATGTGTTCTTGATACCAGGCGGCGGACAGTGATAGCCTGACCAGACAGCAGATGACTGCTATCTTGGCACTGTTGTCCTTCATGCATTCACTGAGCTAATTAGCTATAAAGAGGAAAGACCAAGCGACCTAAGACTATTGAGGTCTCCTGTATGAAAGAGCAACTCCAACCTTCGCCATATACCTCACCATTGCTAAGGTTGGAGGTAATGGTACCGTAGAGTTCAGATGTGTTCTACAAGGGAGCTCTGGACATTGCTCATCAGTATCTGCAAGTTAGTTGTAACACTGAGATATTTATCTTAAAATACCAACAAGGTAGCAAATAAATCATAATAAACGAAGGACATTTGATTGGCGCCGTAACAAGGGGATTTCTGAATACCAGAATTCTTCTGTTGATTTAAACTAGTAATAAACTCTCATAGGAAGATATCGCCAGAAACTCAATTGATATAATCTATTCACGCCGCAATAGAAGTCAACTACTGAGCTATGTCACACGAGATGCTAGACCAGTAGGATGCATAATTTATTAGGAATTGAAATTCTCTTCAAATAACGTTACTGACAATTCTTTAGTAATGCTGTATCGCACGACAAATGCTATTTAAATTTAGCCGTGGAAGTGCTCTAAGAATAGACGCCGTCTTTGGCTCTGGTACTAAATTGGACAAGCCTCGAGATGTAAAGACCTGTTCCCTCGAGACATTGGCCTCATTAAGACCCATAAACATAACACTTCCTCTACAGTTCCGTGACCAAACCCTCTGCATTGTGGCACTACCATTGTCTCAATTGCTCATAGAGTATGCCATGCTGAAATATTTATAGGAATTAGACAATATTAGATTTGTCTGCATATCAATGACATTGTTAATGCATAAGGCGCGAATAAATGGCGCCATAAATGAACATAAATGAATTAATATATGGACCATGGGAGTTGTGACGGCCGTAATCGGATGTATTGGCATGCATATTGCACACGTGCTAGAGGGATCGGGGAAATTTCATAAATAACGCATGCGCAGTGGTACTTACGACAAACAGGTGTCCTTTGTGAATATGCAAATTACTATAAGACATAAAACATGATTATATCTCTGATGTGAACCAGCGAATCTTTATACTACTACTACTACTACTACTACTACTACTACTACTACTACTACTACTACTACTACTACTACTACTACTACTACTACAACCACCACTACCACTACCACTACTACTACTACTACTACTACTGCTACCACTACTACTGCTGGAAGATTCTGATAATTAGATCCACAAGCAATACGCTTGCTATTAGTATTGTGCTGCAAAGGATGCTTAACATTTATACTGTATTGAATGTCGAATTACTGTATTTACCAAAATACCAAAATAGGATTTATATCATCATATAGTTCATAGGAATACATCTGCCATAGAATAAGACAGTTGCTGCCACGGACACCGAAGAACATTCATATAATTCAGCATCTTCAAGACCGCTATGATGTTTGTCTTTGGACTTAGACAGAAAGGAATCTCCCATTCCATGCTTTATATAATTTCTGAGCCCCATCACTGACTATAATTGACGCCGATACCAGCCCTGCAAGACTTAAGCGATCTCAAGGTCCATCGATTCGTGAATAACACGGCAAAAACCAACACAGTTCAATCGGTATTATCTATTCGTTAGAGGTGATACGATATCAAAAGATCGAGGAAGAAAAAAACTCGTAAATATTGTTTAGTCGTTCAAAGGATACTCGGGCAAAGTATCCCTTGTTCGAGGCAATAACATTATCATTGACATGCGACATGAAAGGTTTGCAGTTCGTGATCAAAGGTGTACAGTGAGAAATAAGTCAGATACGTTTCTGCACTTGAGTGAGCATCAGTGATCAAAAGAGAAAGCATTGCACCGACTGAGGGATGAAAGGTCATCTAATGGCAGATATGAATAATCACTACATGTGCAATGCGGTGTTCTTATCCCCATCTAGCTATTACGTACAGCTGAGGTGATGGCAATACCGTTTTATCACGGAATCTTTGAGCGTATTCATTTCACCTCTCGACCAACCCTAGGGTTGAGTGATGAAATTAACCAATGAGGGTATTCGTACCATCACGAGTGGAGGGTATTTGGCTAATTTAATCACTCGACCGTCACCCTCAACTTGGTCGTCTGATGAAACGAATACGCTCTTTGAAACCTTACAGTTCTATGCTGTCGAGAAAATTTCCAGCGAGTATGTACGAAAAACAAATGGGACTATGATAAACTGTCATATGGATAGATAGATGCATTTTATATTTAGATATATAAATAGTTATAATCTCCGGTTTCATTTTTGTTCGGAGTAAATATGTCATATTTTTTAAAGAGTGACTGCAGCCTTGCGTGTGTGTTATTGAGAGCCGCGAGAGGCGTTATCTGATCACGATATCACGGCCTTGGTGCGGCATCCACTGCTTCTTCTTATACCAGCATGTATGTGTCGACACCGGCACCACTGTAATATGATTTCCATAATACTGGCAATTCATCAGTAGAACTACTGGCACCCAGATGTGCACTGCCTGTTCAGCAGCGTCTAAGCAAGACAATATATTCCCGTGGACGTGTATTTGCGATCTTTGATCGTAGTAAAAACAAGCCTGCTACGATGTATGACGCATTGATTCTGTCGAAGCCGAGACACGAAGGGGCGTCAACGTAAAACGACATCGACAACAACGTTAACGACGACCGTAATGACAACGACATACCCTGGCATAAGTACCAACATGTACCATCAGGTCTGAGTACGACCTGTTCGTATAGATACGTCAATATTATCTGGTTTGCTGCACGCCAACTAAAGGTCATCAATGTATCTGGAGCTGTTCTATTGTTTGACCATTGGTAAACTTTCAGAAGCAACTGGAGAACATATTTTAGATCGTGACGATGTCCGTCACTGGCCGTTGCAACAGGCACTTAGCAAGGACACCTGATAATTTCCTCTGCTTACGGTTTACATTTATCTAATTTTTGCCGACATGCCAATACTATTTGATCTCATAGTCGTCCTAACCAATACTGATATATGGTGAAATGACAATTTCCTTTCTTAGGCCAGAAAAAAAGAAAGATTGTATTCGTTAGACATATTGGAGCCACATTTTCTCGGTAAAATAACATCACGGTTTAGGTTTAGGACCTTGTCATAAAACATACGTGTAATTCGGACGTTCACACCATTGCTATAATTAGGATGGAGGTCAGTAATATCTCGGTATTAATGTATGCTACTTTAAATATAATTCTGTAGATACAGTATCAAGGAACCAATGGTCAGAATTCCTCAGCACCACCACTATGTACAACCACCACTATGTACAACCACCACTATGTACAACCACCACTATGTACAACTTGTCTGGTAAAGACATATATTGACTTGTCATCCGATCTATTTCCACCCCACAAACAATCCCAATCTAGGACTGTCATTGTTTCGGACACATAATAAATAACCATCTGTTAAACAGGATGAACATCGGCATGAACATGACTGGTAAAATGAAAATGATGCAGACCAGTGAATACAACAGGGCGGTTCTTGCTGCAGACCAGTGAATACAACAGGGCGCTTCTTGTTGCTGACCGGTGAATACAACATGGCGCTGCTGACCAGTGAATATAACAGGGCGCTTCTTGCTGCAGACCAGTGAATACAACAGGGCGCTTCTTGCTGATGAGCGGTGAATACAACATGGCGCTTCTTGCTGCAGACCAGTGAATACAACAGGGCGCTTCTTGCTGATGACCAGTGAATACAACAGAGCGCTGCAGACCAGTGAATACAACAGGGCGCTGATGACCAGTGAATACAACAGGGCGCTTCTTGCTGCAGACCAGTGAATACAACAGGGCGCTTCTTGCTGCAGACCAGTGAATACAACAGGGCGCTTCTTGCTGCCATCCAATTGTCACATTCGCTCAATGGTCTTCATTAGTACGCCTAACGTGGTAGAGAAGAAAGGATTACAGATCATCTTTCCGTGAACACGGTACTCTTTGAGGCTGACATCGATTCCTAACATATTGACAGATCTGAACATTTCCTTGTCATTGAAAATTGCAGAGTAGTAAATTCGATCGGACAAATGACGCCCGCGACAAGATCCGTGTACATAGGCTGGTGTGTGATGGAAATCCGATGCTTTTGGACGCAACAGGCTGACAGTCAATCCATGCAGGTTTTACTAGGTTTTATGATCTCGGCATGAATTAATGCATCAGGAACACAGAACTGATATTAATAGAATTTCAAACTTTCTACAATATAGATACAAGATTGACATTCAATCCATGCAGATTTTACTACGTTTCACCATCTCGGCATGAAGTAATGAATCAGGTAAACATAATTAACGTTCTTATTAATTCAAATTGTTCCCAATATCAATGCAAATGAGAATAGAGGTTAGTTCCGTTATTTTATATTTGACATTCGCGGCCTTCTGGCGTGTCTGTGAGACCCTCATTTTACACATACAGTGACTAAATAAGTTAATATGTATATTAACGGGAAATTGCATATGTCGAAAATGACATTACAAGAACATTAAATTAACAATTACATTATTATTTTTCGTCAATTTGACATAATGCTCTCTAGCAACATTAGATCTATACAACAAATCGACCGTAAATGAATAATGTTTCATTTAAGATAACCTGCAGATCTATCCTAGATGATATTTAATATATTTAATTTATGATACTTTTTAAAATTTAAGGTTGTCTTTCTTAGTAAGTCAAATTATACGCACGCACATGGCTCTATTTAACTATTTCAATTATTATTTCTCACTCCATAAATCTTTGGTGTTCTCGCATACTGAAAGATATAAGGAGGAAATATAACTCAAAATAGAGAAAGGTAATTCACCAATTTCCTTCATTGTCTGACAGTGCCCTGTAACTTGTAGAAGGAACCTAGTTTATCACTAGGCAATCGCTGTCAAATAATATCCCTCGCAATGCACGGCAGATGTCAACTACGTTGAAGACCTCCTATAAATTAGATTGGGAACCGTATGTAAGTGAAATGCCCAATCAATACAATGGGTTAGGGCAATCACGAGCCAATGCCGGGAGTCATCGATTATGAATTCTGATATGGCTGACCTTGGCTACCGGCAACTGACTTTTACATCCGACACGGTCGTATACTTTATATAACATACACATACATACGTGCTTACTGACTGAAAGCCGGACGTTGAGCGGGTCAGAGGTCATACCCTATAACATCTATTTCATTGTCATGCATATTCTTGTACGCTTACAATGCTAATATACATGATCATAGATACATTATAGATATGATCGTCGACCGTATAAAAGATCGACCACGTTACTAAATGATAATGTAATCATTTTAGACACTTATGATAAATCCATTTATATCACAATGGATATATGAATTGTATTTTCGTCTGTATGGATTAAATGTAATCATTGACACTTATACAAATATTAGTTTTCCTTTTTTTCTCCATTTGTAAAGGATTACATATGGATTAAACGTAAGCATTGATAAATGCACATATATTAATTTTCTTTCTTTTGCATCTGTAAGGATTAAAGATAGATTAATGGTAAGCATTGATAAATGTACATATATTAATTTTCTTTTTGGTTTCCACTTTTAAGGATTCAATATGGATTAAAAGTGAAAATTGATATGTGTGTTTTATGTGAATACAATTCCACACAGGGTTCGAGATGGATTATATTGAAGGAGCACTTTAAATGGAAAGGATTAAGCTCTCTAAGAGGAACGAGTGTCAATCTATCAATGAACAACAACGTATTCACGATGCCCCACTTTTTTTTCCATAATATCAATATTCTATAATGAAACATATATGATCAACAATACATGTGTAACCCGTTCACACATGCACATATGATTGGTCAATATAATATATGATATGCTAGATGCAGACAAGCTGTCTCTTAGTTTTGTAGAATGAATAGAAATAACTAGTATCCTGCATTTAACATTAATAATTTGGCATGGTCATATTAGTGTTACCGGTATATTGAAATATCATAAGGAATTGTTTAGCTACTAAAACTACGACATGGGTTAAATTGTTCGTTATCGTAAGTCAATTGCAGTTCTGAAATTGTATACTCGTCACAATAAATTAAGGGACGACAGTTTTTGTTGGCGGCCTATCTACTCAATTTTTGAAAGCTCGGCTTTAGGAATCCAATGCGTCTTCATGTTTTTTGTTTAATCTTGTTATTTTTTAATTGGGGTCTTAGAGTCGCTTTCAAAATTCGTTCACTTGTATCACGACTTGTCTGCAAGTTAGTAAGAGCATCTGGACCTTATTCGTTCTTAAATACGATGTACATGTCCGAAAACATTGCTGGGCCTTCAGTAATGTTGTTGAGTATATTAATATAATTCATATACAAATGGGATGGTTCATATATTAGTGAAACAATGTTTGGAAAACATGATATATAGATGCCACGTGTACACAATATAGATATCATAAATATATCGCAAACTGGGAATTTACACAAATTCGCGTGAATGTGGATATGAAAATAAAAATCAATAACTGATATCGTTTAAATGATGACTAGTTATAACACGCGGTGTATAGTTAACACAGATACATAGATTAGACTGTATGTAATGTATTGAGGTCAAAATGAATAGATTGATAATATGGAAATGGGTACCTATTTCCATTTTCCATGGCCAAAATACATAAAACAATATTACATTGTATTCTTGTTGTTTCAGGTTGTTCAAAATACCTTGGGCGTCGTGACATCTACATTGACATTGTGTTTTATTTGAGTCTATAATTTGATTTGGTGTCAATGGTAACTGTGAACTACATTGCAATATATGACGCATATATAAATACCTACAATAACTGACTGAACTATAACATTATCTATCATTGCTCTACCTATCTCAGTATCCAGGAAGAGTATGAATTATCGATATATCCTGTACTTAGTATGCCACACAAACCAAAAGTTCAACTTTATACCGTAAACTTACAATACACTACTATGTTTTCATTATTAATTAATTTATCCGTCTTTGTTTCACTACTATAAAGACGGACTATCGATTCGTGGCTTATCCTTCTCAAGAACAAATTCTAAAGAGAAAATGAATGGTAAATCTATTTTAAGGATAATAAAGAAGAAAAAACAAGATCGGAGCCATAAATACTCCGTCTTGTGGATAATTTACGCGTATTGTCTGGTAGCTAACTATGCATGCACTTAATTCATACGAAGATGCATTGGTGCCATACAATATACATGAGAATCAAGGGTCGTAGGGTTCATGGTACTCTGTTTAAAGAAATGGGTGTTTACACGAGTCTGGCGGGCTGGTAATCATCGTGAAGCATGTTTCCACCGTGTCCAACATGCTTAACACAATATGCAAGACAGCGAAGACCCCGAGGCTGTGCACGAGGACCCCGAGGCCGTGAACACACGAGCAGTGAAGCAAGCCGTCTGTAATTGTAATAAGCACCTCGGAGGAACTGAAGTCAACCTATAGGCTTTCTCGGTGGATGACCAGACCATGAACTGCAATTGGGCCCGCAGTCATATTCATTATCATATTACATGGAACATGTCTATGTATAAACCTCCAAGACAAACCAGCGACTGTGAATACACACGGGCAATACTTAAAGCCAATATGAAGTATTAAAAAAATAACATGGGATGATGTTCAAACAATTATTGCTCATAGATAGGACCTAAAGAGCAACTGTCTGAATGGAAACCCAAGACGAATCAAGCCCGAGTGGTGTTTCATTTAATTAATATAATTATTTATACTTTCCGTATATACGAGAACGCATCAGCTCGTGTCGATATGTTAAATGGATACATAGAATTCAGACAGACTGGACTGCACTTGGGAAATCAGGAAAGTGTTGTGATATCTGCGAGAAGGGTCGTATGGATCAACACGGAGTTCTTGGGGCAGTGGAAGCTGTTCACGAAGACCAGTATGCGTCGTGTAAACACGTATGCTAGTTACGGCGAAAGAAATTGCAAGTCTTAACCCTAAGACAAACAAAGCCTCAGCAGCCGCGCCAAGAGCAACGTCCGGTGGCACCGATGGTCACGTCGCTATGGAAGGTGAACGCGCGAGCTTCCGTCTGATCGAAGTCCTTTATCTATGTGTGTACACAAGTAATGTCCATTGGCATACCATTGCCGCGATAAACTGGTCCTGCTTCTCGGTGACGTAGGTGATTGTCCTTTATTGCATGTAAATTCTGGTGGGATCTATTCCACGGAACCGGTCTTGTGGTCTATTCCCCGGAAATTCACCCGGACTTGTGGTCTATTCTCCGGAACTTCACCCGGACTTGTGGTCTATTCGCCGGACACAGACCCAATTCCCGCTAATCTAATTGGCTCACGTGGTTGGGGTTGGGGTTCTGGTGCCCGTTGCACGACGCTCTTGTAGGCTACAACTATTGTGCAACGACCTCCTGGTTAAGAAACATATTTATTCATATTTTGGGTCACATGAGCCAATCAGATATTCCGGGAATTAGGTCCGGGTCCGGTGAATAGACTGTGAGTC
The DNA here is from genome assembly GCA_034780755.1 of Lepetodrilus elevatus. NCBI lineage: Eukaryota > Metazoa > Mollusca > Gastropoda > Lepetellida > Lepetodrilidae > Lepetodrilus > Lepetodrilus elevatus. The sequence continues at coordinate 6,996 of JAVCKZ010032784.1, read as the reverse complement.
CGGGTCAGGGTGCTAAGAATATATCTCACCGTAAAGTATCGATGTACATTTAATGTGTTAGGAAACTCTGAGATGCCGTCGTACAACAAGCGAAAGAAACTTCCAGTAACAAATGAGGCCAACTAAAGTGGTTACAATTTCTTGTGGATTAAAAGTATCGATACAGTATACATTTCCGCATACGTATTACATCACAACATACACATCCCTCAAACAGAATCAGTATTTTTTCGAATGTATCAGATTCCATACCGTGAAAAACGATATTTATCAAGTTGTACCAGATGGCAAATGCAACGTGGCAAAGCGTTGTGATTTCCTTTGATCATTTGAAATGTATGCATATGAGGTAATACTATTTAATAGTTGTACTCAATGGTTCTTGACCCATTCAATTAAAAATAATATACATATGTATATTTAATATTATGTATTGATATTTCACTTTAGAACACTAGTAGTATACATCTTGTAGTGACAAGGGAACCAAGTTCTAAGCTAGTTTTGAATTTAATTGTATTTTAAAATGTCCATCCTTTAGAAACTTGTATTGCAAACTAATACCAAAGTACTCTTATAATCGTCCTAATATTCTTAAATTTCATGAATTGTTCAACATTAATAAAGCTAGTATACTAAGAAAACTGTTTGCCTTCTGTAAAATTATTAATGATACCTTCAAACTGTAATATGTGTATGCCTTCATTGTATAGTTAATGTCATGACCTCCTGTAAACCTCTAATGCTGTTGTAAATTTACAGCCCCAGAGTGAATAAAGTTCAGTTCAGTTCAGAAAACAATAGTATGGTGTGAGGTAATTCTTCTTCTTCGTGTCGACTGTCCTATGTTTGTAAGCCACACACTAGACTGTTATTAATTTACGAATATAACGCACAGACTCAATTCTTTGATACTGTATTATAAATACTGGTAGTATTGTTTCACATCAAATAGAGACAGCATAAAATTCAATAAGCATATTTCAACTACATGTATTGAAACCAGCCCAGGATGGATGATTCAGTTCTTAATGATCACGTGGGCACTCGTATTCAGTACATCTTTCAGTGTTTCATAAGTTTTTCTGTCTTTCTCGTAAATTAAGAATACTTTTGATAGTTTGAAGACATCAAATATCAATATTCATATACAGATTGCGATTAGATTTGGCATAGGTCTCGGGGTTACCGTTCTCTTAAATATAATATACATCGACATATCCATTAATTCCGTAATGTACATATCATCAGTGAAATTGATGTCTCTGAGGAGTATGCGAACTTTGAGAGGCTGGCTTTGATGTTTGATGGAACAATCGCTGTATTCAAATAGAATATCGTCCCTAGATGTCATAGCCTTAGTTTTTTTAAATAAATCGGTAAATAATGCTATTGGATGTAAGTCATTCTTATGCGATGTTTTAATCACCATTTTCGTCTTTGAAAACTAAGAATATCGATTAAAATTCAGTCGATGGTGGGACGGGTGGTGGCGCAGTGGTAAAACGTTTGTACTTCGGAGCCAAAGGTCCGGCATCAACGTTAGCGAAGGTTACCTTTCTGACGCGATCATGATAGGATGCTATGTCTGTACCGTGACAATGCAGTTGTCATCATTGGTCATTACCAGCCGGTGCTCGCATGTTTACTGCAACATTCAGCGCTACGGATGTTGCGGGTTTCCTCCTGCCTTAAGCTGACAAGCAGGATGTAAGTGGACTAATCTTACATGCGGCTTTAACCGCTGGGGTAGAATAGTACATACTAGTATCTCATTATGATTTGTTTTCAGGGTGTAGTCTTGTAGTGATATATGGACTCGACAATAGGAAGCCAATTGCCATTGTTTCATGTGCGCATGAATACACTAGCAGTGGCCCCAAGGAGTAGCGTACCGCTCGCATCACTGCAGTGTTATGCCGCTCACATCATAAAGTGCAAACTGGCATCAGATAATTATTTCATTACATTTATTGCATGAGAACACCTAGTATGATGCCATGTAGCATGCTATTAGCGGACACGTTAGCAAACAAATTAAACATACTTACAGTATAATGTCAAGTAGCATGTTATTAATGGACAAGTTAACAAACAAATAAAACATACTTAAAGTATTAACAGTACAGTAACAGAGGTAGCATAAGGTGAAACATCTGTAGAGCGTATCCTATTTAATGAAATCCATATCTATATTATCAATCCATATCTATATTATCAATCCATATCTATATTATCAATGAGTGGAACACATATATAAGGGATTTTAATTGAAGTAATGAAAACTACACCAATATAATGAAAAGCGTTTAGCATAATATTATTTATAATATAATATAATATTATTTATGTATCTATTTATTTTTATTTGGGGCTTAGAACCGCTTACAAGATTATTTCACTTATATCACAATGTCAGATTATGGCAAGAAGAAACGCGCAACACCTGTAGCACTGAATGTTGCAATAAACCTGCGAATATCGGCTGGTACTGACGAACCGCCAACGTTGATTTAAAGAACTTCTTAAAAGTAATCATGACTTCTCAACAGTAGTCTGTACTCTTTGACACCCATGGGAACGGTTTCACAACATCTAGTAATTTATTTATCATATGTTTTTATTACATCGATTACCCTAGTTGTTATATAAAACGTCTATACACAATAATTGCATTATATATGATTGGCACAATGTCACAGAAGTAATACATCTAATCTTGAAGCTTGAGCTATTCATCGAAAGTCAAGTTTTCTTTGGAGGCAAGTGACAAGTCAGAAACGTGTCACTAGATCACCGGGATGCCACATTAAGTATTTACACCGAGTGTTTTAGATTACATTCCCCTGACGACTAATAGCACGCTTAAAACTCTTCAGTAATGTATCTGTAGAACACGGGTTCCACACGACTAATCACAATTGGAAAGTCGCACCAAAATAGCGTGAATACTTAATAATGAGCGAAAGAATACCACACTATGTTGTCAAATACATGAATAATAAACTTGATGTACATTTGAAGTTGATTAAAATCAATGTTATGTGCTGTTTTTATCGTCAACGTTGACGATGGATTATTTACAGAGCAAACATGTATTCGTCTGTATTCCCAAAGGTGCGGTTAGAATAGATAGCTGTGCGGAACATCCACCGTTTCCGCGTGTTACACATGCACGCTTCTCCACTGACCAGCCGGGCGACGGTTTTCTGGTTAACAGGATAACTACGTGTTGGACATCCTCGAAACCCCGGCTATATACCCGGCCGTTATAACTCACGTACTAGCCTCACTCACATGGAGGTCAAAGAGAGTCATAATGGCCGGGGTTTAGATGATGCGTTTTGGACCATACACAAACTTAAACATTCTATTTAAACCAGGTTATTCGAACAGTTTCGATTTGAATTACCGTGCATTCCAGCATATATATATATATGTGTGTGTTAGTTGTCTGAAAGAGACTTTAAACTGTACCGAATGTTTCTCATTATCACCCCATGAGTTGTCTGTGTAGTATCAACGTGTCATGGAACTCTCACAGGTAGCATTTCTTTTCATAATTGTGGTAAGACAACTTTTAAATTGTTTCTTTGAGCTCGAGCCTGGTTATTGTCTCAATAACGGATCATTTCATTTTACAAACCGAACTCTTGGTATTATTGTTTTTCAATAATATTATATTTAAAACTCATTACATGTGGTTATCTTTTTAATTGTAGTACGTGTTGGTTCATTACTTACAACCAACCAATGAGAATAAGCGTTGCTAAACATTTCTATAAACCTTGGACAAGATATACGTGGAATAAATAATACAAACTGTATGCCGCGTTCAATGCATATATCGCCACCACCTGCGGTACTATATGTCTCATTCACATGGACATCGTACTATCAGTACTGTCCATTTACTCAGTGAATCAAAGAATACCCGAAGTGCACAGCCCTGAGATGCGTGGAACAACAGCGGCATTGTCTGCACCGCGACCAGTAGATGGACGGGCCAATGAGTGGAACTGGACTATCGGCGGCCGTGGCAGAAAATGGTGGAAGCATCCTTAAACAGCCAAACAAACACAGTTAGGATTTATTTGTAATCGTTATGCGCATCTGGACCTTCTCACGCGTCGCAAGAGGTCGCTACCAAATGTGTCGATGACTATTTCTAGCAACAATAGCGGTGTGTACATTGTAACAACTTCTCACTGGCCGGTTGCACAGCGCTTTATCTATTTCATCAAAATATTGACCCATCACCGAAATGTACCATATGTATAAATGGCCATGATCGGTTTCCTGTCAAATCACTGATACAGAAAACCCGGTATATGTGTATAGTTAACAGTTGTTGTTTTTGAAGTCATCACGTTAGATATGATCAGAGGTTATTCCTACATAACATAGGGATTTGTATATTATCAATAGGTTTGGGTAATGCATTCATTACAACTAGCGTTAAGAAGAAAGTAATATGCTATATTGTTCTCAATTTCCACGGGAACAATGTTTGATTGGAGAAGCTATGATACGATATTTTCAACATTTTACAGACAATACTACAATGTGTTTATAAGTTCTTATTACTTTTCAATGATTTAATACCGACTTTTTAGAATATCTATTGACAGACCACTGCATTTCAGTACTAGTAAACAAGATGCGACATTCGTCAAATCGACCAAATCGCTTTTTAGGACATTGGGAAACGGGGTATACACGCGATGCAGTGTTACAGCTCAACACAACATTGGAAAGTTTCCAATAGCGTGTCACTTCTAATGTTACCACTTAGTTTGAAAAGAAAACATTGCCAAGAGATTCCAGACCAACACCGACTCAGACCCTCGACTTCATTGCAACCTTGATCTATTCATCGATTGCCACACTATTCTGTGTGGATAAGGCTTATTACCAGGTTTGTTTCACATTATAGAGGATTTCTATCGGATTGGTTTATTAATATTCATTATCCGTACACGCTGTTATGTATTTGCCTAGTAGCTTGTCCTGTTAATCCGTTATCTGTGCTGCGCATGGTAAATTAGCATTTTCAACGAAAAACCGAAGTTTTGCTTCAAATCTTATTACAATACCTCCCATGCACTAACACTTTTTCAATACATGGTCCTCGTTAACTTTCACGTGCATGCCAGTACAAAATGCAAATATACATGTATATTAAGATAATCTAATACAAATTAAAGTTTGCCTCGTTCTCGTTATTTTGCTATATTGTATAAGGTTTATCGGAACCAGGTTGAACTAACATAACAAATAATGTTTGTTTCAGAAGTGTATGAATGTTCGTTCTGTCTCTCTGTCTGTCTCTCCCACACATTATCTATCTCTCTTCTCTCACATGTTCTCGCTCTCCATTTATACTTCTTTCTCTCGCATGTTCTTTCTCTCTCTCTACCTCTTTCTCTCTATCTCTCCCTCCCTCCCTCTCTCTCTCTCTCTCTCTCTCTCCCTCCCTCTCTCTGTCTCTATCCCCCCTCTATATTTATCTCTGTTTATATATATCAACCTTTTTAGCACATCTGCTGGTCAATTTATTCAATACAACCTGAGTTTAAAGACTGTTGCTTTTCTCCGTCCTAGCCATTGATCGGACTCTTGCTAATTACGACGTTCGTGTGGATTTTCCTACTTCACGCCGGAAGTGCTCATCACTGTTGTCATAATCCCGCACAAAATGTTTGCCGTCCTGCAATCAATTATCTCTGCACTGGTATTGGCTAATAAACGATTGACGAGAAAAATAACCTTCTGACAACAATACGTAGGAATTTACATAGAAATGTTCGTCGCAAATGGGTGAAAGATTCCCGCAGCGACGTTAAACTCCATATTCACTCACTCACTCACATAGAAATGTATGCACGTGTAATGTATGGGTGTTTTTATCAGGGATATGTTAACGGTTTTCAATGCTTGTGGTCTTTGGTATATTGTAGCGAATCCAAAAATGGTGATAGTGTACATAAAATACTACATTCAATAATCGGTATAAAATGCCAGTATGTATGTTTAGACATGTCTAGGGTGTAACAATGTAATAGTAAATATCGATAACTTGAGTTGTATTCTTTAGACGAGGTGACCATCGGAATTGTAAAGATATAGATTCATTCATTCATTGTAATGAGAAGTATTTCTTACAAGCATTGAATCTCTATCCGTATAGTATAAACAAAAACCTACATAATTCACCTGTTCGTGATAAGTGACTTCGACATGATACAATTTACGTCCCAGCCGGTGTTTTGACGTTCATGCGAATACAAAGGCCATTGACGTTATTAGTAACATAGCCATTGAACCTAGCGACGTCACCAACCGCCATTTTGACGTGTCGCCTCATAATTTTGCAGTTCTAGACGACCGGGCAATGGATCCACATGCACGTGGGACGTGCTCCGAACACTGGATAGCCGTCGCTAGTACACACGAGAGTTATACTATAGTAAAACAAGTTCGTTCAATTTGAATTCGTAGTAGCCGGTTGATTAGAGTGGTCTACTCTTTCCTATTGTATTTCCGTCGACTGGCGACAGCTGGGGTAGACCAGACGTACCGCACCATTCCAGGCATTGTGATGGGAAATAGTGATCGATCCAATATGAAATAAAGCTAACGATAAATTATGAACGGTTCAAGCCGGTTAATATTATGGCCGCTCTGATTTGCTCACAGAACGGTGCGCCTATGTCCAGATAAGGTAGAACACCTATCAGGCAATCTAAATACCGCTATGCATTTAAGGCACTTGCCTTTACTGGGCACACACCAATAATTCCTCATAATTAAATATCAATACAGTGTATTAAATATCAATCACAGTGTTCCTATTGTCACTATCACAGTGTACCTATTGTCACTATCACAGTGTTCCTATTGTCACTATCACAGTGTACCTATTGTCACTATCACAGTGTTCCTATTGTCACTATCACAGTGTTCCTATTGTCACTATCACAGTGTTCCTATTGT
>JAVCKZ010032673.1:0-19393 GCA_034780755.1 Lepetodrilus elevatus | reverse complement strand
GTATCATTGTTCTATCTGCGACATGATATTCTAAGTGAACTAGCACTATAAAAACTGGTGGAAATCCAGACTAGTCATGCATGCAAGTCATGATATTAGTGAAATATTCTAGAAAGTGACGTTAAACCCCAAATCAACCAACCAACCAATTTATTGTTCAGGAAGTGTGTACGTAATCGGTTCACCTTCACTAATAAGCCACACGTACATATTTGTATAACATAGCGCCCCATTGAGACCGAGGTGTATAGCGTGTATCAATATCAAATAACCAGGATGTGAAGACGAGATGAAAGTCGGTTAATGGCGACGTATTGTGTGTCATCGTGTTCCGTTCTCTTCACTCTAGAGCCAACTGAGAATCAGCCTTGACATCTCTGGCACTAATTAGCTGTTGGAACAATCTTTGGAGGAAGTGTCGTGACTAGCGGGAAATGTTTCTTTGAATTGTTTATGCTGTACATTTCAAGGTTGCAACAATGATGTGACAATGTGGAATTTACAATACACTGTTAATACTAGTACGTAAAATCTTGGTTTTGTCAAAGTGAATCGGTGGTATCAAAGGTCAATTAATGTCAATGTCTGGTATGACCGCCATGCAGTAATGGATGACGTAAAATGAGTGTTGAAAAGATGATAGATGTCCTTCCACACCTAATACATCAAAGTACTGGCGATCATCAGCTCATCGATTTTCCATTTCATCACCCACAAAGCTCAAAGAGAAAACATTAAAGGTCAAGGCGAAATAGCTGGCGAAAGGATAACGGAGATCTTCTGGTGTCCCGGGAATTGTGACACAAGTGACATGAAGACATGTACTATATTGCTGAAATAAACCGAGACCTTTAATGAACTTGAGAACAGGATGCCGGAGAGCACCAGAGTGTGGAGGGACACTCAAGTTGTCGTCAACCACCTCAGATCTGTTCTCTGGCGTGCGATGATCTGTCTAGAAAGCATGTTCCTTCCACGACCGCAAGTCCCGCATGATGTATTCGACATTGGGAAGATGAAATGAGTAGGTCTGTGAGGAGAACACCAGAGCGTTCTGGAATAGGTCATGAGCATTTCCGCGTTCTGGCAGCATTATGTACAAGTAGACTCTGACATGTTGATTGATACATATATCTCATTGACCAAAGTATTAGTAGTATAGCAAGTGGCCAGTGCCAATGGAAGAACTCCGCATGAAGTCAAGCATTGAACATTGTGAATTGTAATCTAGGCACGTACTATACCGGGTGGATTGCACTGAATGCACTAGTATGTAACTCCAGTCTATTCTCATTAAAGTAGTTTAAATGTAGTAATAACAATGACAGCAATAACAATAATAAGGATAGTTACATGGCGCATTTAGTCCACACCACATAGGAGCATGCTCAGAGCGCATATATAATGTATGTATATCAAGGGTTAATGGATTGATTCAAATACACACTTGACTGATACCTTGCCGGGTGGGGCATCAACTATTCACGCTGGTAACATAGACACTCACACATGTGAGATCGCATGTTGTTTCATTGGGAATTGTGTAGATCGTTATGTGATTGTGACACAATAAACTTGAGCATTGTCTCTGTACTCACAGTCATCCATCTGCTAATGCTCCCATCTGCACAATGAGGACTTGGCGCCGTCATATATTTAATCATATCATGAGTGTTCTGAGGCGGGGTTCCACCAGTCATTGTGTATATAAATCCTTGTTTATTGACATCTGCACCCACAAATGAAGGTGTTGATTTGTTGCAGCTGTGACGATATACGTAATACAAACCTGACGTAATGCAATTGATATGATGGTCCGTGGTTTGATCATTTCGTCCTAATAACCTCCATTTGGCCGTCAGTAGAAGGCACCTCCTTGCCACACGTGTACCTTGTCACATTAACACTGTCCGCGCCTATACCATGAACACACCCAACATCAATATCGAAGATAGGTGCCATATCACTACTCTATTCAATTAGTATGCCATATTGCAATTTTGTTTTCAATGGTTATTCGACGTGTCTCAATCTGTATTGTCATTAAATATTAAGCTTATATGTCTATTCATCCCCTGTACGTTGCGCCTCCATTCATTATGAGTTTCAAATACTACAGTTGAAATGCAGTGTATAATACAGGTGTGTGACTGATTGGAAACTAAACGTTCGGCCCAAAATAAAATGCACAGGTAGTAGGGGCGAAATGACTGGGACGCAGCTTGCAGAGGACGAAACGTCTACCACCCTTAGTATCAATAGTTCCAGTAATGCAGGTCTGTTAGTTCTATGGCTGTAGACACACGACACTTACGTGCCCGTTACAGCGCGCCTGTACCTAACATAACCAGAGTAGTAAAGGAGTAAGTCAGAGGTTCCGGTCACACACGGATGTATCCTTCAGCAAACTGCGATGTGTTGTTATTCCCCGAGAACCACCGCAGGCCGGATGTGCCCGTTCGTTGACCCCATTTGACCACGTGCTTGACCAGTCTTAGACCTCCAGTAACACCTTGACCGATATTCACACCTGTTTAACAACGCCGCTAAGAGCTTTTGTGGACAGAGCTAAGAGTTTAGGTGGACAGAGCTTAGAGCTTTGGTGGACATAGTTTATAGCTTTGGTGGTCAGAGCTAAGAGATTTGGTGGACAGAGCTAAGACTTTAGGTGGGCAGAGCTAAGAGCTTCGGTGGACAGAGCTAAGACTTTAAGTGGACAGAGCTAAGAGCTTCGGTGGACAGAGCTAAGAGATTTGGTGGACAGAGCTAAGACTTTAGGTGGATAGAGCTAAGAGCTTCGGTGGACAGAGCTAAGACTTTATGTGGATAGAGCTAAGAGCTTTGGTGGACAGAGCTAAGAGCTTTGGTGGACAGAGCTAAGAGTGTTGGTAGACAGAGCTAAGAGCTTTGGTGGACAGTTGAGACTGATATGGAAAGAGGAGACAGGTCTAATGCTGATATTTCCGAAAGTAATAAAATCGAATATCATAACGTGTGACTGTTATATGCATGATGTATACGTATAGTAGACATCCGACATGTACATATAGTGTATATTGATATCTAAGCTTAGATATCTCCATTACACTCATTATCTTATAGGTCTTGTTTGACTTGGATTATCTGATGTTGTCTGATATTGTCTGATGTTGTCTGATATTGTCTGATGTTATCTGATATTGTCTGATATTGTCTGATGTTATCTGATGTTGTCTGATATTGTCTGATATTGTCTGATGTTGTCTGATATTGTCTGGTCTGATATTGTCTGATGTTGTCTGATATTGTCTGATATTGTCTGATAGTGTCTGATATTGCTTCGTGGCTATGTGGTACTCTCTGGCATTATGGTTTCCATCATCCAATTGAATGTCAACTATATTACAAGCGTCATTAGGAGAGGATTCCGATGTCCAAGTAATTATTGTGAAATGTATCTACGTCTATCTATATCATTCTGTGTCTATCTGTGTCTATCTACGTATATCTATGTCTATTTATATGACGCTAATGTTAGGGTTTGTTGAATGGCTGTTAGGATAAAAATAAATCAGCTAATGGACACAATTAAACTTTAGTATAGTACCGATAGCACGTTCTAGTTAATTCTGGTAAGAATAATAATATATAATAATGTGAACATTTATATTGCGCCAAATCCATGTTTCAGAAGCATGCTCATAGTGCTACATTACTACCCCAGTCAATAAATTAATATTCACTCATTTCACCTTCTCAACTCCCTGGGGAGTATACAACCCAAGCTGCCGGGTAAGGCACTAGATAGTCTTACATTCACAATTCCATCTCTTCCTACCGGGTACCCATTCACAGCATGGTGGACTGGAGCAGTGCGGATCTAAGCACTTTGCTTAAGAGTGCTACACGATGGCATGAGCTAGGCTCGAACCCGGGACCTCCGGGTTATCAGGCAAACTATACCACCGCACTCCAATAGGTCCAGCCCACCGGATGTGACCTTTCCCAGAGAGTGATGAGAAGATGCGCGGTCTGCAGTTGATTCACCAACAGAAGCCAGCGTTAATTTGACTCAACGGTTCAATTCAGTTCCTTTGCTCTGATGACGGTTGGCATGTTTTGTGAGTACTGGCGATGCTTGTGCTAGACCGGAAGTCCATCGGCTGTTGGTTCTAGCGCACGGAAAATCTTGTCCTCTCCCAACCCTTCCTCCCATTCACGAATCAAAATAAAGCTCAAACAACAGGGCCCGTATTCTCAAAAGTCCTAAGAATTTCGTAACTACTAAGAAGTTCGTAAGTCCTAAGAATTTGCCTAACTAGTCATTTTTGAAGAGATATTTTCCCACTAAAATGTTCTTAGCTAAGAAGTTTCTAGAATACGGGCCCAGGTGTATATTTACCAGTTCCAAATATAGACTCTATCTCATAAACATCTATACATGTAAATACCGTACAAATGCCAGGTACGGCACAGTGTATATAACCATGTTACACAGCACTGTCTAATTAAATCTTCATACTTGTATTACACAGGACCATAATATTATTGTTAAGTGTATGTATATGCCCGTCCGTGAAAGCATATTTATACACAAAGATGATAATTATTTCCCGAATATAGACATGTGTATATTATGTTTCACGTTATGAAAACAAAATCCGTGATTACCGATTGACGAGTATATACACTGATGATTGACTCTTGACCTCCGTGTATTGTTCTGTGACATCAACAATAGCCCCGGTTGGCACTGGTCAGTTGACGGCGTGTGTATGTAGGGAAACCGAGCGTCACCACAACCCCGATTACACACAGTATGACGTCACGGACACTCCGTCATGAAGCTCTCGTATCAACGACGAGAGCATCATCGCGTTTAGTTTTCATAAACATCGTTCTAGCTGACCACTACGAGAGTGGATATAAGATCTTTATGAAATTATGTCCTGGGGCAGTATTCACAAAAGGGTTTTAATCAGCTTTTCGTCTTCAAAACCTGACTTAAACCCTTTCGTGAATACGGCCCCTGGGTATCGTTTCCTGAAGCTCCTTTATGTACTACGAGACCACACGGGCTCTCGTAGCCATCTCTTATGTGTAGGTATCGTGAATGTACGAGAGCGCTATGGTCTCACAGTGGATATGAGAGTTTCATCGAATGGATTTCCTGTTCTGTTGACAGGTATCCACGGGAGATAATTACAGTTATTATACATCGTAAGTACCTGTATGTTTGTACGTCACACGAAGTGATTGGTCCTGGGCGGCGCTCGAGATCGCTTGTTTGTGTCAATGTTAGCATTATACACTTATCATTACGCACCATCATCCTGCAATGACGTCATCTCGTGACTTGCAACGTTAACTTACTCTTACCGTGGGTGGTGGAGAAAATAAAAACTTGAACTTCAATTGGTCCATGCATGACTTGTCAGCACTAAACGACAGCATGACATAACGGGACTGATGGAGGACTGAAGTTAATCAATACATGTTCATGAATTCACAATGCCGGCTGAGGTCAGCGAGTGTTCTCTTGGTACTAGGGTGACTCCAAGGTTCACTGGGTTCGCTGATAAAAGTTTTCTCCGAATGCAAAAAAATACGTCGGGCAATGTTGATAGGTGACGAATGGTAATACGAACAAGGCCTATTAGCTATTGTTATTATGTATTCTTGTTCAGGTGCCCGTTGCACGACGCTCTTGTAGGCTACAACTATTGTAACGTCAACGCAGTATATTGTGGCGGGAGTCCAGTTACAACTATTGTAGTGCTACAAGAGCGTCGTGCAACGGGCTCCAGAAGAATATAGAAACATGGAACTGACGGTGTTGCTACGACGTCTAACATTCTATGTCCTTGGTGAACTCCTCTATTACTGTCCGACTCTATTCCAGTTAGCCTCTTGACTACTTTCGTTTTCAATGCGTTCTTGTGTAACCGAGGGATAACCATTTCCGTTCAGTATGTTGCTGTACAAGTATAAACCCTTAATAGGTTTCCTTAGAGCTTTCCACAGGAAACAGTTTTCTACAATGCATTGGACTCTTCCATTCGCTGGGTTGAAAGAACAACGGATACTGAAGAAGATTTTATAGATTTCTATTTATTAGAACACAACCATCTGTTTACTGGTCTACAGAAGCGACCACACAAGTCCACGGCAATGGTTTAAATGCTTTAAGCCTCAGCTACGCCAATACGAGCATCACTGTACAGCTATCCAGTAATGACATAGCTTAGTGGTATATCGAAATACTTTTACTAGCATGGACAATGTGTTGAGCTTTGTCGATGAATATGATGATATACTACCTGTACATAAATACCACTATTAACCATTGTTATTTAAAGTTATATTGATATATTTATTTTAATTATATTTGTGTTCTTTATCTTGTAAATTAAAATATTCAATATAAATAATCCGGTTAGTAAATATGTACTGTGCAATGTAAGCGTTTAATATGTTGCAGAACCGAAACACACACTTCTACAGCTTCTGATGTTTGCCCTGATGACAACACAAACACATCTGCTTTGTAGCGTTTTGTTCCTGGAGCTAAATACATGGCGAAATGAAAACAGTGGAGGGTGATTATTAAAATATGGATTTATTATTGCTACTCCGGGCAGAGAACACGATAAAATATTAACAAGAAGTAGACGCCACAGAGTTGGTATACATTAACCCTTTCAATCTGTATGTTAGTGTGCGTAGAGCCAGGGGCGTGTGTAGCTTTGTATGATAATGTGTAAGCAGCGAACTTCTTCAAAACGACTCAATTTCAGAAATATATTGTATGGTTGTAGTATTCGAATGTAGGCATTTTACTTTAGCCTCTAAGATACAGGCAGTTCAGTAATAGTATATCTAGTGTTGAAATATAAAGAACAGTTCAAAATCATTGAAATCAAATTTTAAATGGCGCATATCGTGTCTGCATCAGGGAACACGAGGTCAGCAGTGATACATAGCATTTCAATGAATAAGAAGACGTTCAATAAATAACCATGTTTATTTGCTGATTTTATTAAGAAATTATTGTGGATCATTGTCTGTACAATACACGTTATGTATGCATTAGCATAATATAACTGAAAGATCGCTAATGCATTCAACAAGTTGTTATAATAGGTGTGCCTAATTATAAGCGTTGAAACTTAATATTGTATAGGAGGCATAGGAGGCTGTATATACACAGAGAGATTCAGTAGAGATTGAAGGAAAGCAATATAACGGAAATGTTGACGCGTGCTATATTGTCCTTTATGTTGAGTGCAATGAAAATATACTCTCTCTAAACTTAACAATATGACAGAAAGTGAATACACATATATATATATATACATTTGAAAGGATAGCATCGTATGAATGGTGAAAACATGAAAAATAAAAAATATGAAGTAACCGCATTGAAGTCAACACACCAGTTGAGCACCTTTTTGAATCTTAACAGACAGACACCAGTCTGGTTTGCAGGAGATGAATTCTAGTACACATGACTGAGATTAAAGTAACGAACATCGATTTTGTTAGGTGAATTTCCTGACCAAAAAAAAATATACATAAATATAGTTTATATGTCTCTAGTAATAACTTAATAGAAGCATGCCACACTGCACTGAGGTTACTATGAAGAAGACAAACAGTGCAAGATATATGAGACACTTGATGAAGGATTGCATGGAGTCTTCTAGTAAGTATCTGTATATACTTGTTTATTTCAATGTATATACTTGTTGTATATTTCAACATTTGTATTATGTTCTTCATTCCGTATTTGAACTTTTCTCAAACAAACAGTTGCTCTATTCGCAAAACTAGAACTTGGGAATTCGAAATTCTTGAAAACAAACAAGTATTCTATGTAAAGGAAAATAATACAAGTTTTCTTCCTGGAAAATAATACAAGTTGTAAAGTCAGATGTGTGTTTGACTTCGACGTCGATATCGTTTTTGGTTGTAGGGGAGGCTGGAATGACAACAGCGTATATACACAATAGAGCGCTGCCTGCAGACGACTACATAGTCTGGAACACAATCCTCCTCTAAACCTCGAAACACTGTGCTGAGCCCGCCCAGAGATGGAGAGAGAGAGAGAGAGAGAGAGAGAGAGAGAGAGAGAGAGAGAGAGAGAGAGAGAGAGAGAGAGAGAGAGAGAGAGACAGGGAGAGACAGAGAGAGAGAGAGAAAGAGAGAGAGAGAGAGAGAGAGAGGGAGAGACAGATATAGACGGACAGACATAGAGACAAAGAGAGAGACAAAGAGAGTCTGGGGATGGTTCCACGGGACAGTGCTAACACAGGCACCCAACACGTCGCGAAAGTCTGGTCACGTAGGCGAGTTCTGTACTTGTTCGCCATACATCGTTGACTGTGGACGAGTGGGCTTCTGTGTATACTGGCTCTACCACGTCCTTGATTTCGAGGATAATTGAGTCTCTTGGTGTAATTTGAAGTCACTCCGAGGCAGCAGCTCGCCACAGCAATGTACAGTACCTCGGCACTGCCCGGGGTAGCAAAATATATGTCGTATATTGAATAAAGCTTCAATAAAAATATCTTCTTCTGTTTTTCTTTTGTCACCATCGATCAGTTTATATCACACTGTAAGAGTCACGTTCTGCAATCGCTGACTGACGTCACTTCATCACGTCGCTGTCAAATGTTTTGCACCCGTACTGACACGTCACCAGTCACTTGACTTCGTCTTGTTTTATCACCACTTCCGTTGTTTCCACTTCACTCCTCAATGCTTCATCTCCTCAGCCTTGGCAGCCGATGGCTTATCTTCCTCTGGAATAGCAATGTGTAAACGTGTTACTTTGGTGTGCTAAACCAACATGTTAGTCTAGGAGTGCGGTGGGTAATGCTAACATAGGCATCAATCATTGAGATGAACCTTGAATAACAGTGTATAGTAAACTCACCCTTTGGAGTCAAGACAAGTTCTTTTTGGACGTCTTCCTCTTTTGTTTCTTCTGTTTTTGAAAGTTTGGCGAGTTCTTCCTCTTCAGTATCGTTCTTCTCCTCTGACTCCTCCTGCTCCTGGACCTGATCCTCTGCGATGTCCCTGCTGTCCACGTCACTGCTGCTCTCTGATAACGCCTTCTCTATTTTATAGTCGGCCTCGGCGTTCTGAACGTCCTCCAGAAGAGCGTTTGCCAGCATGTCAGCTGAAGACCAAGTGATCAGTATTAGCTATGAGAACAGGATGTCAGCTGAAGACCAAGTGATTAGTATTAGCTATGAGAACAGTATGTCAGCTGAAGACCAAGTGATCAGTATTAGCTATGAGAACATGATGTCAGCTGAAGACCAAGTGATCAGTATTAGCTATGAGAACAGCAGACAAATTGAAATAAAGCAGCACCATATGACCTTACGTTAACTTGAACTTCAAACAGGTTTGCTTTCCTTAAAGTATTACGGGATGTATCGGTTGTTATAGAACGTTGCTTGTTAGGGTTACTGGAACTTACCTAATATGTCTCTGATCTGTCCGATGTCGTCTGGGTTGGTGTCGCGTGACACGATATCGTACAAGTAGCTGACAAGTGCCTGAGCCCTGGGGTTACCTGTGGTGTGAAAAATCGAACAAATAAATAAAAGCCAAATAATCTCACCAACTCATATGCCTGGAACAATAGAAAATCAAACACACTGTGTGTAACCATATACAGAAATGTCTACTTAAACGACATGAATGGACAGTATAAAAGTGTGTGTGTATGTATGTGTGTGTGTGTATGTGTGTGTGTATGTGTGTGTATGTGTGTGTGTGTGTGTGTGTGTGTGTGTGCGCGCGCGCGCAATCATCTACTGGCCACTCTGTGCACGCACCTCCTTCCAGATCCTGTTCCCACCACGCGTTCAGAAGAGCGTCAATGATCCCGGCCAGAGAATCGTCTTCCTGTTTGTCAAGGACAACGTCGTTTCCTCCGAGGTAGTTGTCGTAGGCCGGGTCCAGTTCGTACAGGTCCTGTGGCAGCTCGTCGGCAATGGCGTCAACACTTGATCTCTTGTCGGCCTCGGGGTATCCTGGATAGTAGCCCTGCATTGGGTCCTCATCCTGAAAGGTGAACAAGAAACGATGATAACTGATTGAAATCCATGTGATCATAGTCAACAGTTGCAAAAGCCTCATAGATAATTTATATTGACGGAAAGGTGTGTAACATTCGGTTTGTAGTAGATAGAGATGTGTCCGACAATCATGGCATAGATTAATGTTTGCAGTATCTATATTACACGCTGTACACAGCAAGAGACTTGGTGACTTGCACTGAGCACCTACCACGAATATCCTGGACAGCGCTTCCTTCTCGCTCAGCATCCTCTGGTACTCTGTGAGAACCTGCTCCTCGTACTCCTCTGCTTCATCCTCAGACATCTGTAACATAGCGGCAACATACAGCATGTAACATATGGGTACTACATGTAACACAGTCGTGTCATATAAAGCATACTTGTGAATTATAGAACATAGTGATAGGCTTAGCACTTTCATTATTTTGACTTTATGAAGTCAAAGTCACCTATTTGTACTATTTGGAAATGAGGAGGCTATGTGGAGGGACGTGAGTGGAAGATTATATATTGAAGAGTACACGTGGAAGGACTATCTCAGGGAGATAGTTTTAGTTAGGTTAAAGTCCCGTATAACTATTATATGTCTATATAGAACAATGTGAAAGACGTTAAATGGAATAGAACTTCGTGGAAGGAATACACACAGATATTAATATGTGTCTGGGAAGTTACTGAAATGTTTCTAATGGAGTTCTTGAAGCGAATATTTACTCAGCCTGAGAATAGTGTCCACCGCGTGTTGCTATGTACACAGACGCGATACGCTATCAAACGTATGATGACATTATAAGAGTATTAGCTTTTCATATTTTGTTATCGAAATACCTTGTCTAAAGAACGGTGCAAGTGCGATCAAGATATTTCAAATTGAATCGATAATTCTCAATATAACTCCGTGAATAACATTTCTTCCGAAAGCTATTAACTCTCGAAGCCAACAACTAAAGCCCTCACTTGTTTGATTGGAAACTTTTCAAGGCGGTCTTGATATAATAACTTCTACTTTCCTTGAATTGATTTACGTCAAGAATCTATTTTGGGACTATGAGCCAGTGCCCCACAATGGCGAAATGGGTTCTTTACAGCTGAGGACTGATCCAGGGGAGAACAGTGGAGGAGAGGGATCGATGAACCTACTATTAGAGAGCTGACCAGATCCTTCAGAGCCGCCTCAAAGTTGTCAAACTCCCGAGTCTTCATCAAATACTCCGCCACCGCTGACGGTGAGAAGCCCACATTCTCCTGTCTCTCATCAGAGCTCTAGAATTGAAAAAAAGACTTTGTAAATATTACAGACATCCTATTTAGCTTGTTTTCTATCTTCCACGGAACTTTTGCGTGATTGTCCACGAGCTGACGAGCTGAATATCGATTGTGATGGTGGAATGCGTGGGAGAGCGAGGCTAGTGACGCTAGCAGGAGAGATTGACGTCAGCACTGCTCCATTCACTGGATACAGATTCCAAATCGATGGCCAATGTCTAATTTGATCCATTCACTTTCCCGCACAGTGCCAGTTACGCGTCGCAGGAAAATAATTATTTTCCCGATTTAGAAAACTTCCATTGATCTCTGCCTTAAAAGATCCGGCTGCGGTCCGGCCGCGGTGTGCCCACCTGATAAAACACTCATCAACTCTCCCTGGGAAGTGCGTGTACTCAGCCCGCAAACAATAACCACCATCAAACACTGCCTATACAAGCTCTTTATCTTGTCTGCACGAAACAAAACATGACTCTTCCGTAGAAAACCTATTTTCCGCTTCAATGACAAGAAATGAACACATTTACGTAGAAAGGCCTTCTAGCTGTGTGTTATACATGGATAAACTTTCCATATCAGATCATAATAAAGCATTAATAGTTGAGAGGTAGTGGGTGTCACAGTGACGCACACTGTTTCATAACACTAACGAGATTGAAAGGAAAACATCACCGTACACAGATCTATTAAGATATCTCTAATATTACTCATTTATCACGTCATATCTTTAGAACCAATACTGATATGTTTTCTCAAATTCAGAAATGTAATTATTAACATCTATTAATGTTACCCTCTCGCCTGTGATAGATTGCGATCCAGCGGTAGACTGGTGCATACGGAGGTATCGCTGAGCTCTAATCAAATTGCTGGCAGTAAACCACTGAGAAGGTGGTAATACAATTACGTTGACAAATTAGACTGAGAGGAACACTAGTGGTTTACTAATGGCGCTGGAATTGCTGGAAGACGAGATGAGATGCATGGATAATTATCCAGCCGGATTGGAGTCCGTGTGAGATCATTATGTTCACCCTTAACCCTCCCAATGCTGGATGCAACCGAAGATGCCCAAAAGAACAGTGTCTATGCCTAATCCAGCAGGAAGAGGGTTAAGAGAAGTCCGTTAGTTCTGATACTGCATTTGATGTCAATGTGTTATATGGAACCACCGTAGGTAGACTATACAAATGATATAAACTAGTATACATGTATGGTTTTTTTAAATATTTAAACATTTATGAAGATATTTAAACCGCGACCACGAGATGAAGTAACATTAATTACCTCTTCATCGGCGACTTGATCCTCCACGTCATCAACGACCTCATCCTTGACGAACGTCTCGTGGATTCCTTTGTCTGGGATGTCCACCTCGGTCTTTGTGACTTTGTCTGCGTCCGAGCCATCCGTGACCTCCTGTTTGATGTCTGCAATGACCTTCCCCGTGTTCGTGTCCGTCACTGAGGAGTGCAAGCAATAGGTTAGATTGAAGTATGTCCCAGCTGGTTGTAAACACCACTATTCGGAAACACTACGACCTTTAAATATACCCGCTTGGGAATAAATTACCCAAACATCTAAAATATATACTAGTACTCAACTTTATTCTAATAAATATCATTTGAATTCATAGAACGATAACAACCGAATA
This sequence comes from Lepetodrilus elevatus, assembly GCA_034780755.1. Classification (NCBI taxonomy): domain Eukaryota; kingdom Metazoa; phylum Mollusca; class Gastropoda; order Lepetellida; family Lepetodrilidae; genus Lepetodrilus; species Lepetodrilus elevatus. Next base: position 6,397 of record JAVCKZ010032673.1, on the reverse strand, counting down.
TGATATTCAAATAAAGCAGTCGCTAGAAGAGGTTTTATTTAACGTTGGATATTGCTTCTGGTATACAGTTGAATGAATGATGTGGATATGTGAGATGTTAGCTATTAACCTTTTTGTTCAGTCTGTTCCACCTTGATTTGTTCTCCATTCTTGTTCTCGTAATGGCTGACGTGACTCTCGTGGACGGCGACGTTATTGTCCTTAGTCTGCTGGCCTGAGGATAGAAGATGCAGATCCGTCAAATACCCGAAAATAACTACGTGAGCTGTGAACCGGCGGGACTGGACGTAATAGACTGTACCAAATCAGGTACGTAATCGACATACGAGTCAGTGTACGCTGTGCATGTCTCGAACATAGCGAGGCGGTAATGCAAATCAACAGGCATTTCTACCATCAATCCAATTTTATCACATAGATATTGGTTCCAATCGAAATAGAAAAAGGAATGGAAATTGAGCCGCCTCTCTCATCAAGACGGACACGTAGGATTACTGTTCAGCGATATGGCGTTTCTTTATAATTAATTGATGCTATTCTCAGGTATTTCTTTATAATTAATTGATGCTATTCTCAAACAATCCTTTCATGACATAAAAATAGAATTCGTTTTCTCTCCAGTTAGTGGGAGGCATGCAACAAAACGTCGCCCACTTCCGTAGTCTCTAAAGATACACAGTGACAACAATGTTTGATACTGATAATTAAAATATGCAGTATCATACATGAGAGGAGAAAGTTTCTATTTTCGTGGCAATGATATTCAATTGTGAGTAGTTGACGTCGGGAGAACCTTTGAAGCGGTCTATATCAGAGGCAGACGTGTCAGACGGTGATCAACGCGCTGCCACGTGGGAATCCACAGACAACCCACGCTCTGGTTGAGTTGTACCTAATGGGCAATTGACCCCCAGGCAGGTAAATGGCAAACTGTTTCCCGTTAAATCTGACCAACTAGTCTGACGATGGTCAAACATAACGTACAGTTTTGTTTTTGACAACATGTAATCGTCATGTCCATGTCATGATAATACCAGAAGTGTTTATGTTGCTGGCAAAGAAACGAATACATCTACATACTCAAATGATGGAAGCTTTGCGTATGATGTTAGAACACGAGTGTTATTGAGTTCCCTGTTTCGCTGAACACGTCATCTCACACTGGACACGATACTTGTCATATCTCACTGGACTGTACGTGTCATATCTCACTGGACACTCTACATGTCATATCTCACTGTACTGTACGTGTCATATCTCACTGGACGCTCTACGTGTTATATCTCTCTGGACTGTACGTGTCATATCTCACTGGACACTCTACGTGTTATATCTCTCTGGACTGTACGTGTCATATCTCACTGGACACTCTACGTGGTATATCTCACTAGACAGCCTACGCGTCACGTCACAGCGGACAGTCTAGGGGTAATGAAACGCAGCACATTAATCATGTATAACTGACTGATCCTGAAACACCTAGCTTCAGAGCACAGAGATCTGTGAGCACTGATTACCAGTGTCAGACGGCTGTGCTCGTGTGCGTCATTTGAAGAGGACCGCTTGTTTGTCAGGCTGCACCACGTCTTGTGGCGAACCTTTACGTCAGGGAGTCTACGAGACGTGAATCATGATTTACTACTTGGACAAATCATGATAGACGGCAGCTAGCAGACTGGACACCAATGGATTATCAATGAGAGGACGGTTGTTGTTTTTGGCAGAAAATAAAAGATTGCCACATCACGACATTTGTAGCTGCACGATTTAACATCCTCGAAAACAAAACCAAGTTTGCTTGGAGGAACTAGAACACAAGATGCCAGAGACACAACGCCTTGCCCTCACATACATTGTAGACTATCACAGAACTGGCTGAAGACACTCAGATGTGCAAGTAAGACACTCACCTGCCAGAGATACCAGCTGTTCTAGCTCCGCCTCCTGCTCGTCCACCTGCAACACAAGTAGAGTTGCTACAGAATTCACAATAACCTTCTTTAACAAATTTAACAAATTCTTATGAATACAAGTGTATCCTTTATGATTACGTATATACTTAGCATACTATTGAAATATAACACTTACCTTTGGTGTTAAAGGCGTTTGAACGGGAGCATCCCTCTTTTCTGAAAATAATAGAAATACGTTGTGTTATATATTGAAAGTTTTCATCTTGGTAGGAAATTGATGTTTGAGTAGCATGTAGATAAACAAGCAAACACCTACATGTATGTATGTACTATAAGCAAACGTTTGATTTAAATTAAGTATTTAAAATGCCCACTACGATTTAAGTACTTCAGTTGAGAAGGTATTGCTGTAGTCTAACAAACAGCCATTACACGGTGAGGATTCGTCAAGTAGGATTGTTGCGACGCTCTCAACCTATAGAATTTCTAGAAGCCTGCTTATGATAGCGCTCTACCACGCGTTGAAACAGAAGACGTGTATTAATATTTACATATCTCATCCCACACGAGATAGCCCACTTCCACAGGAAGGCATTATGTGACTATCTGTGACTATGGTATCGGTTACAGTATAAATCCTCATAAAGAGATAACGAAGCACCATATCCGACTACAACGATCTGCCGCCCACACGAGGCATTAGTGAAGACCTTGAGAACACCTGTATCAAGCACCGGGCAGTATAGTCGTATTGTAGTCTGGTGCTGTGACATATGGGGGTGACTACGTCACTACGTGAGATGATGGACCAAACAGGTGTGCAATTAGGCGCTGACATAGACCACATCACAACCGGCGATTCCCAAGCTGGTCACCTATCAAAGAGGACTAACACGGACACAGACACACGTCTGTATCAGCACTGCATTAGTTTATATGTTAGCACTAGCACTATAGAAGAATATTAACATTGCGTCTTGTTCTACAAGTACACTTACATTATTGTAAGTGTTAGGCATTGTCCCATCTTGAAGCTAACCGTGAATATGTTAATGAGTAGTACATGAACGTACACGAAGATGTATCCCTATCAGTGTGTGATTCTGTAATACTAGTAGGAAGCCATAAGTAGAGGAACCGTGTTAAATACTGTTGCTAGGCAACACTGACGTTTTAGTATGTTTTGCAGCAAGAGTGGAATATTAAAAATTACATAAAATAAAAAGTTGGTACCGAGTTATTACGTTGTTGCTTTACCGAACATTGCTGTTAAGTGGTTAATGCAGCATGTTCACCTGGTTTCACACATAAAACAAACTAGAAGAGCCATCTTGGCTCTAGCGTGAATAATTGTGGCGTATTGATGAATTCCGAGGTGCATAATGTCTTCAAGCTGATGTTAAGTCTAACGTTCTCAAAATAGAAAGCAATATCTTAAAGTGTAAACATATCGAGCGACTGATTTGGAAGTACACCTCACGGCGGTAGCTCGGCAATTTTCAAACAAACATGTCGAACTTACAAATATAATATCCTGAATACCATTAAGAATACCATCATGGTACCGACATGCGTGGTTGAGGAACATGACACCGTACCAATACAATATTTAGTGTCCACACCCAACTCCTGGTTGATTAGCGCAGGAGATATCAAACGAATGAGGAGCCGTCCAATTAACCTCAGCCCCAGACCTTAAGAGGACTTTGACCAGAAGGTGGACGAGGAGTAGTGTCCAAGACGTCGATCTAATGGACATAGATCTGCTTACAGAGAACGGTGGCTGGTGCTATGTCGACCTACTGGACACTGGACATAGATCTGCTTACATAGAACGGTGGCCGATGCTAGTGTAACTCGGTCTCGTCCAAACACACACTTGACATACATAGGCAGCTTATTATGTGGGAGAATGTCGGTTAATATAGCACTAATCATACCGCATATTTACTGCAAAGCATTGATGGTTCGACTACACAAAGACAACATAGGTAAATGTGACTCTCACGTTGCGACATGTAGCAATAACTTGTAGTATCGATGCATGAGAACAATTGAGTATGTCACGATCAAGACGTCAATTTCGACTGTTTTCATGCGATAATACCAGTTGTTGCTACAAATCGCACTGTGAGAGTCCAACTTAAATATACAAGTTATTTAGATGAATAAACTTTTTTTTGTTACAGGACGCACTAGATGGAATATGTTCCATAACGCACCAAGGACTGATATCGTGGTGTTGGGCGAGATCTGTGGCATATGGTTCTGTACTAACATCATGACTGCTTAGTGCAAGGTTCGGATACATATACTACAGATACCTGGACATTTACTAGAGAGGGCATTTAGCGTACCAAAGTCTGAGAGAAGATGCATGTATCCGGAATCGCTGACACTAAATCTACAACATGTCTTTGTTAGTCTTCTGCAATATGCCATTGACATTTCACGGAAGGAAGCAATGTTCCCAGACTAATGTTCCTCGAACTTTACATCAACATGTTTCCATTATCATTATTGTGACTGTGCTTTGACTTACTGAAGCCATTACCAGTTGATTACATGAGCTTATATTAAATCTAGGCTAGATCATTCCCATCATACTGTACGGCCAATTCGAATCCGCTTAATGTAAATATGGCCGTTCAGCATGTCTTTTTGAAGATAGGCATTGGCGTACCATTGCGAGGAGTAAAGACATTGACATTTACTGCCAGATGTTTTAGATAGTGCGCGCATCTTTAATATCAATACCAATCTTTCATGTTATTAATCTATTATCAGCCAGATGAATAGGAATAGCTGTGTATGCAAAACTAATTGCTGATACTTTGAAAATATATTTACACATTAAAACGGAAATTTAAAGTCGGTATGCCATTGAGTTTGTTATCTATGTTTGTATTTTAGAACATGAAGAATTCCACATGCCATATTATATTCAAATAATGTCCGTAGGTGTCAAAATAACATAGTAGGTACGTCGATAACGGCCTCGGCTCGGTTTATGTTTTAATCTATTATATCCCACGGAATCCTGTTCTTTAAAGGTAATGTCGATACTGGGTTAACGAACCGCTCTAGTCCCCATGGGCAGAATATCAAGCAAGACGGCGTGACCTTTCTGGTCTTCCAACTCTTCCACATAGACACTCCATGTTTTGGGAGATTCTCAGTATTCAATTAGCGACGTATTTGCCACTTGTCCGCCAGGGGGCGCTATCTGCCAGAGGGCGTTGTCCAGCCTCGGGGAAGTCGGGCCGCAGTCTGTGGCTCTCCGGTAGGGTTGATGCTGATTGCTGATTAGAATACATAGACTTCATGTCAGATGAGATGGGGGCGGGCAGGAAGAACACACCCTACTAACAAAGTCGACGTACTAATACACACGTGTAACGTTACACACGCGCAGCTAGCAGAACTGTCAATGACTAACGACCACCGGGCAATGACGAACGACCGTCGGACAATCGAAGCGGATGTTGCTCTGTCATTGTGTCTGTCGGGTATATTAAGGACGATCGGCATCTATTCAGTACAATGTTTGTACGTCACGTCAGTTCAGAAATAATGTATAGTCGATTACGGCTTTATGCCCATATGGAGATACATATGGGGATACATATGGGGATACATATGAGCGATACAATACTTGTCATACAACGGAAGACAGTTTCCAGCATTGATGCGCCTTCACCAGTATCTCCTTGATATTAGGGAAACATTTCATTGTCCCAGGCTTTCCCCCTGCGTCTCTCCAGGACTTCGTTGACATACTGCAAGAAGCCTCTTGAATTGATCACTGGCTTCTGTATCCGTTTGCCTGTATAGATTTTTGTTAATGGTCATGAAGGATGGCCCTAGTGTTGCTACACGTCTCCCGATGTCGTGTTCTAGTAATAGCTCTGCAGTATGTGTCCCATGACATAGGTTCCTGAGTCGCCGGTGACAGTCACGCATGATTTACAGCCGTATTATTCGTGCACTGATTGGTCGTCAGAGAATGCTGATCCAGGATTGCGCACAGTTCCGTGTTGACGGGCAGTGTGGTCGTATTTCACACATGAACGAGACAAGAAACGAGTGTACTTGTTTTACTACCGGATGAAAACATTGAATCTATGGCGTGATTTATTCTCCAGACGTTGGTGTACCAGGAAAAACAATTTATAATATTTAATCAATGTCTTTGTGAAAGATGAGTTAGACATAATTTTGTAACAAAGGTAGATAGAAATAGAGAGAGAGAGAAAGAGATAGTGAGAGAGAGAGAGAGAGAGAGAGAGAGAGAGAGAGAGAGAGATAGAGAGAGAGAGAGAGAGAGAGAGAGAGAATGGGATGTGAATGTTTACCGACCCAGTATACAAATTATCATTACTAATTCAGATGGGTTGGGTGTAGGGGTTTGAAGAGAGAGAGAGAGAGAGAGAGAGAGAGAGAGAGAGAGAGAGAGAGAGAGAGAGAGAGAGAGAGAGAGAGAG
>JAVCKZ010032562.1:0-19397 GCA_034780755.1 Lepetodrilus elevatus | reverse complement strand
GCAAAATACATTCACTTGACATACATAAAATCATGTTTGTACTTCCAAAAACCTTTCCACCGCTGTTTGGTAGACAAGTATCCAATGCAACCCCCTGTAGTCTAGTGATAGACAACCTGAAAATGGTCGTGTTGTTATTTTCTTAATTACGCACACGCAACGTTTTCTCGAAAATCGTTCATATTTCAGTTGCTGTGATATTATGCCTTTAAATGAATATTCTCAACACTAAACAGATTGAACTATTTTTGTTTCTTTTACAATAATAATTCGCGTTAATAATTTGTTCTACAACTTTGATAGTAGTTGCTAGACGTTATACCGCCTTGCATCATAGCATCCGAGCAAGCGTTAGCAGTAGGTTCAAAGGCAGACCTATGTATAGAAGACACATGCGAATGGATGACATCTTGTCGTTTAGGGTCCTAAGGGATTTGTTCTCCAACACCTCGGGACCCTACCTGCCATAACCTGCACAGACTTGCCTGAACTATTGTAACAAGAATAACAATTAAAACAACTATCGTAATAAATGTCAAGCACGTATTCGCCAAGACGGCCCGACTTTACACTAATTGGGTTTCTTTTTGAGGCCTGTTAGGATTTCATTCCGTATGGCGGGGTTGTCATTATCAACACCTTTCAGGGGGTTCTTGAACGTTGACGGTCCGGCTAGCGATGAAGCGAGGGACGAAGTGATATGATCGTGGGGAGACGGGTTGTCTGTTGTATTGTTCGCCGGCAACGGTCGCCACAGAGGGAGTGTGGGTCTCGGCACTGGAAGATGTATCCTGGGGGTTACTCGCGAGACAGTCCTGGCATTGCAGATCTATCCGTATTGTCTCAAAGGCAGCAGAGCGTAACGGCCGTCGTAGGTTTCTTCTCCTATTGTAAACACACATTTATTCGGCATGCTACTAAGGGAACTACTACTAGTACTTCTTATTATTTCCATGTTGTGTTGTCATTATATTTTCAATGATGTTATAGTTAGTAAAGTAACAATGTGCAGTGTGTATATGTTTGATAGAACATTGTATTATTACCTAAAAACCGAAGTAAAGTGCTAAAAACAAAACTTAAATTCTAGATAATGTATGCCACCACGCGTTTCTCCAAGCAACATATTTAGGTATGTGACCACGACTCTACAGCTAACAACTGACTTTATGTTCAAGTGGAATGATGTTCATAAAGTTGTAATCAAATATATATAATTCCCTGCCTACACAGAAGGTGGTACAGTAGTGATCTCTCGTCAGGGGGTGCCCAAGGAGGGATTGGCGTTAGCGGCCTGAACGTTCTACCGCTGTTTTATAGAGTTGGAACATCATTAATGTATACAAATGGCAACAAGCGACAAATCGCCAAGGCAAATATTGGTTTTGCTTTATTGTGGCGATTAAATAGGCTCTCGTCAAGCGAACATTGAAGAGTTTGTTCCCGCGACTGTCGTGGGGCGGCACTCACTGAGGCCACAGCGTGAAAGGTAGGAGAAAATACTCCACAGTTGCTCGTTTTTGCTGGACCATTGTATAGGCTTGTCCCCATTGTGCTGTAGTAGCCTTCATAAACTAGCGCATAAAAGCCGCCATACTAAGACCCGGTGGAGTGGAAAGCGCTTTCAAGCGGAAAAGCTAGGCGACAAGGGGGGATTGTCATCGTCCATCAGCAGGAACACGGGGTGTACGTACGTCATGAACATCGCAGACTATCATACCGTCGGACCTGAACGTCGGGACGATTTGAAGCCATCGTCCGTGACTGCCACAGCAGATGAGAGCTGACAATCACTGCTTTCTTGCTCTCTGCGGGGCTGGAGAGTTCTCCTAGAGGGAAACAATGTTCCCAGCCCAATGTGTCACAGTCTTGGCAGAGGCAGTCTCTGACAGAATAGTCGGGATACTCCCCTTCTCAGCCTTGGCTCCGCACAGTCTCCGGAACTCGAATCGCTCCGAGCGGAATCAATCGCACGAGACGAGGGCATAATGTAGTTAATTTCGTGTCCCCCCTTCCTCAGACCCCGAATCAAGACCCGCGCATTCAATACTCGACTCTACCCAGACTACGGGTTTAGAAAACTTTAACAATGCGACTCAGTCGAGGAGGCTTCAAGCTTTGTTTCCCAATCCCCGATTGAGAGAGGCAGTTGAGGGATTCTGTTGTAGAGAGCGCCCCGCTAAGCAGACACCCAGGGCGTCTTTTAGCGTAATTGAATCATGCTACTTACTACGTAAATCTCAAATCAGTGGACAAATTTGTTTTGGTTATTTTTCATTGAAAGGAGACCATAAGAGACAATTTAATGTGACGAATTGACTGTTTCCGATAAAAATAAAATACAAATCATTATCTTTGGCATTGATATGAATGCTTCGCAAACTGTAGCTAGTAAGAATTAATATACAACGCGGCCCACCGAATCAAACAACGCGGCCCACCGAATACTAATTGAAATATGAACAACAATTATTTTCAAATTAAAATTTCATACAGGCAAACGTCTTCTATCTCAAGCGGCAACACTTTGCGAACTCAATGAAATGGAAGTCGCGATATAATTATTGTCTGTAATGTCATTATAGTCCATTATACACTGATATGCACATGCCGAGACACACCTAGCTCACAATACTAGTACCTAATTTGATAAAACAAATGTAAACTCATTGTCAATTCGGAATAGAAATATACATCATGACATCTACTTCAAAAGTTCGTCTTGTTGAGGGGCTAACAAGTTACCATAATATTGGTGCCAACTAGTCTTGGTTTTCTGAAATCCATAGTTTTCTACTTGATGTTAGCTCAACCTTTTGGTGTTTACTTATTGCACACGCAGCTTGAAAAAGGCAAATACATCCCTTTGAACTCCTTACACTTGGTCTCAACACCCATGTTTGCAAATCTAATTATCTTCATTGTCAGAACGCCGTTTGCACGATATCGTGAATTGGCACCATAGGCATGGTCCTGGATATACGATGCTCCATATTCTGCTATAAAGTCATTAACTATAATTTACTGCAAAATCGAAGCCTCGTTGCACTGAAAGTTAAAACCTCGTGGAAGCAGTAATGAGTCTCGATCGCTCTGCCGTCTGTTTTAAGTCATGTTTGGCTGAGATAGCTAATCAAGATACCATAGAAGAGCCGTGCATAGCAAGGTAGCAATTTAGCATCGATCGTCGAGCTAATTTAGGCGCGGATCCGGCGTATAATTTTACCTCTGTGTGTCTAACGTATAATAATGGCCAAATATCAGAAAATGTCCTTTTCCCCCTATCGCATGGCCCCTAGGAATCCGAAGGCAAATGATGTTCATTGTATCGACCGGGTGCCAGGATATCTGACATAACTACTCAGTCAAGAGAGAGGTTCTGCCACATGAAAGCAGGCGCTCACGAAAACAATGGCAACTTTGAGGACCATTTCTTTCGTCAAAAGTCTCAAGCTTAAAACTGGCACTATCGATTAACAACGCAACGCAACGCAACGTGTGTATATTCAGAAATCAGAGTTGCTTTCAGTAAACTTAGCTGTGCGTGTGCATCTTTGTTGTCCCAACTTTTTAAGTTGGTTTTGGAGTCAATGTTAAACGGAGCATTTATTTCTGAACACAAATATCTGCGTCCACCCTAGTTTCATATACTATTAGGCATACTAGTATAAGATGGACTTACTATAGACATGATAGACTTGATGAATTATTCACCTACTAACAAAGCTTCTTTGATGGACTTTAGAAAGTCTTATTTTGAGGATTAGGTAGTCATCAAATAATAATATTCTGGTAAAAGTACATGTATTTATTAAGCCACTACGTTATTGTAGTCTGAATACAACGTTGTTTCTAACAATCTGGTCTCTTCCCATATACTCTCTGCCCGATTATATTCGATTATGTTTTACGTTATATTAAGCTTTTAACGAATATGATATTTCTAATTTATGCTGGTTTATGTAGTTTTAATTTGTGTTTTATTGCCAATAGCTCACTTTATGTATTATTATCAGAAGCCGTTTTCATATTAGTTGACGGAATTTTATTGTTAAAGATTAGCTTTAGGAAGTGCTTTTTATACTTGTATTCAAGAATGAAACACCGATATTCTCCTAACTCACATTGCAATGCCTTCTCAAATATATCAGAACTCTGTTTTAGCAGTATAGCAGGAATTATATAATTTACAGTTGCATGGATGTTAAAGTCCTTAACGTTATTGGTAGTTTTTCTTCTGATGTGAACACCATATACCTGATCACGTATTCATTTAATTAATTAATTTGTAATGCAAGCTAAATTCTATTTAACTTATATTAATTAATTTGATTACACACATTCAAATACTATTATCCTAAGGATTGGGAGAAAATAATCATTATTAATAGAATTTGTTGATGAATTTAAAATGTTTTAATTAATAATGTTATATCTAATTATAAGTTACCTAAAAGCAGAATTCGTTCAATATTACATTAATGAACCTACAAGCTTGGATTAATACACTATACTGAATTGATTTTTTTTAAGGATACGCAAGGTTTAAATTCTACGCTGTATTTCGACATGGTGATACAAACTACTTGATTTTGTAAAGAAAATCTTTAAAAAAATTGTTATCTAGTTTACTAACGAGTTTGAATACATGCAGTTTGATTTGTGTATCGCGTAGCTTAGTCGCAATTTTCCTAAGGTCAATTAAAGATCGTTAGAAATGCTTCTATATGCGAGAAATACTACTATAGAATTTTGATGACTTTAAAAATCAAATTCGTACAATTACAACGGTGTTTAGAATCTATACGTTATGCGAGTACGTTAAGAAATGTGCAAATGTATATGCCTTGATCACACAATAATTGCAATAAATGAAAATATTTCTTCACAATAATTCTGACTAATGTTATGCTACTCTTTGTATTAACAAAGTATTAAACATGACATTTGGGTGTCAATGCCAAGCTGTACATGTCATGATATCCTTGGGTATGACCGCTTGAACAGGAACAGAACGTGACAATCATATCCGAGATGATCGTAGCTTGAAAAGAAAACGATAGGTTTAATTTCATCAATTTTTATTTTAGCACAGTGCGATGTGGCTTAGCCTGTACCTCCAATACGTCCACATAAACCACGGACATAGGACTGACAGACAGGTACACAATATATTAAAACACAAACAAAAAAATCATTTCGGTCTAGGACACTAAAATCCACGGTTTTAAATTCTACTGTACATAATATACAGCCACGTTCGGTCCATTAGACAACATCTTCTAGAATCATTTGCGCTGCGCAATTTAACATACAGAAAGAAAAAAAGGTATGTCCATAAAATGTTACCTATAAATATACTCAATACACAGTATTTTTGCTCAGCGTCGCAAGGTGGTCTCAATCTGAGACGTAGAGACAGACTTGGTTTTAGATGGACGCTGGCTTTAACATGGTTCTAGTAGTGTCATCCGTGCCCGTCACAAAACACAGAGAAAGCAAATCCACTTGCCTTGGGAGATAGGAGCCCTGAGATGTCCAAGCAAATTAAAGATCATATCTTGTGCCCGGATGAATGCATTTACATTGTATGGTCATCGGTCCCTGATCTGCGATTGTTGCACAGAGCAATAGCCAAGCGATAACATCATGAGACATGTCTGTTAGTCGGACAGCATCAAATACACCGCTCAACACGGATGGAGAGCTGCTGTTTGCATTTTGCACATACCCCGACACTATCTGACCGAGCACAATTGTCCTTTTCTTCTATTGAAGTCCTTGTCCGTGGGCCCAATTAGCCAGCCAATAGGAAAACAATAGTTGGCACTGGAACGCGACGAGGAAGAACCACTCCCTTACGGATTTGAAGGCTTTGTCATAGTTTCCTAGACCTTGGTCTGGATTCCAAAGGGATTGTTTGCTTGTTGATGGAACAGCATGTCGACTATAGTGTCAGTAATGAGTAACCTCCTCTTGTATTATCGGCGGAATAATGACCATTTGGCATGCCATCCTCCATATCCGTTCCGTCTTGTCACTGGTGATGTCACTTCCGCCCATGTGATGTAACGCCGTTCAGGTTCGACGTCACCAACACAATCTCGCGTGATTTTGGCCTCAGTGCTGAAGAATGTGCTCACGTCATAAGTCCAAGTCCAATTTAAATATATAATATGTCCATACTCTGACGTTACGTGAGTAAAGACTGCTGGGATGTCATGTTGTTATGAGCGTACCACGAATAGTGAGACATAGACATGTAAGAATTCGTTGGCGTGTTATTGTTCGACATGTCCGACCACGTGCACACTGGCTGGGGACTCATGGAGGACGAGACCGGAAGTAGAGGTTGTGCTTGTTGACCTTGACCGTGTGTTCCCGACTGCTGAGGAGTGGTTGATTGAGGTGGCGGCAGCTCCGCGGACTGGGGCTGAGTTTGTCCCTGAGGTGTATGTGGCACTGGTGACGTTTGAGAGGCTTGAGGAGGCTGTTGAGGGGAAGGGCCATTGGGATTCTGCTTCATCAGCTTCTTGTACTTGGAGCGTCTGTTCTGGAACCAGATCTTCACCTGAAGAGAAAAATACCATTTTGGAATGACTATGATAGACTAACACCCAAACATTAATTTTACAAATCTTGTATACATATTCCATGAATAAATATTCTCAGAAGTATTGAAGTTACTCGGAATTAAAACCTAGTTGGACATCATAGAAATAAAATATAAGTACAAATTAACTCGAACAATATACTTAAAGTTAGGAATAAAAACACATCTAAGGAATAAACATATTTTTGTCGTGTTAGAAGTCGCATGTTAAAATTCTACTTTGTGATTTTCTGTGTTACGAAACATGCCTCCGCATCCAAATGTTTCCATATCCACTACTATTGCTTTGGAGAGTATCGCTCTCTTCTAGTGTTATGCCAGTTGTGTTGCATCACAGACACTGACAGAGAAAAGAAGACAATGGCTCCTTAGAAAGATATTCTCTATACTACAGTGTTTATCTGATCTAGTGTACTATTTACTCCCAAGCCTCGGTTTCCTGTAAGCCAATAGCTACTCATTCAAACTGGGAGTGAGCTCTGCTAGATCAGGTGTCCACCAAAGGGACATTTAACAATCTGAGAGAAGATAAGGTATCACAGGGGAGTCGTTGAGGCACTACGTTCTAGAATATATTAATTTTCTATCTACCGAGTCTACCCTATTTCGGAACAGCACATATAGAGTTTCGCAAAATTATAATAAGGTTATATAAGAACGATTGTTCTAAATTGAATAGTGTTACAAAATCTCAAATTATTTGTTATATTCTTTTATGATTTTAATGAAGCAGGATTTCTGCTGACCAGAAACAAAAACATGTCAGTTAATAAAATAAGCATCGGCTTATAGTAATAATAAATATTCATGAAGTAATTACACGTTAACATAAATACATATATTTTCATAATATACACTTTACAATAAGTATGATTACATAAGATTTAATGTACTAATTCATATTTATTCGTATACAATCTCAGGAAATAAAAAAAAATCAAATCATAGTTGTGTCACTCAATGTTATGTTTACATGTTATGTCAAACATTCAGGTATTATTTCATAACGATGATTCACCCCACAAGCGCGTGTAAGATAGTAAATGTCTGGAGAAAGTTAGGTAGGTGCCACTGAATAGGCCAGATACGTACTATCTCACATTCCCTCATATCATATCTCAACATTCGTCAGGCTTTTTTCTTAGAGGCATGCACGATTTACAACATTCCTTTCCAAATCAAGCGACGCTTACTAGTATCTATGTATAGTATATTTCAGCATCTGATTGCCCACCAAGGTAGATTTCAGTATGTTTGTAAATGTGTTGAACTATCAGACAGCATTTCGTGTAAACGGGGCACAAATAGCTTTCCTTCCTCACCAATGTTGCAGTATGTTCTTATTTCTAACGCGAGTGTAACGTTATTGGAAAGGTAGCAGCCCATTTACCTCTCCGACCTTTGTTCCTAACGGACCCATAGTGAAACACGATACTTCCCCATCTCGTTCACAAATAAATCCCTGTTCAAATTTCATTGAGGCTTGCTACTTGGTATCATAAAGACCTGTGATGTTATTAAGAGTCTATTCTGAAAGTGACATCTTGTATCGAGCTGGCTTTGTCGACTATCTGAAAACCACGTCTATTTATTACTTTTCATCTTATAACAGCAGTTTAATGGTCAAATGATAGGGATCAGTTTACCAATTACACATCGTCAGCCAAACTGCAAGCTCTATCAGCAAACTCACTCAAGAAAAGCCCGACTAGGCCCTCTTATGTTGAAAATACATCACGACCTCAACAATTGTCGCAAGGGTTCCGTACACACTACAAGACCGTGTCGCACAAGCAAAAAGGTCCATTCACTGTTGACATTCACAATTAACATTGCGGTCCCAAAGGATCTTGAGCCATACAGAAGAGAACATGCCCCTAAACCATACATGGTTCGACACCAGCTGAAAGCATCCAGATGGAATTTCGACAACCGGAAGGACAATAAGTAACCGCAGAATGAAATGAACACATCATAATTTACATTATTCACGCCTGTTAAAATACAGAATAATTTATTGCGTCACTTAATAACTAGATCTGACAAAGCCAGGTCATAACGCCACGTGAATATGACTACGTATAAAGGTCATACCATGTCATATAATGTCATGAACATGTCATAGGTTTCATCCCGCTCCTCAAATCGCTCATTGCTTCATGGTCATGAACATTGACAAATTCTAGTTTCCCCACCACGGACAGCCGGGTGTAGCCTACACAGTAAGCTATGCGGGTTCTGAACACGGGTAGTCCTCGTACAACCCTGCTAATGAACCCCATTAAATCGTGACGGGAATGGCTTCTGACATGTCCTATAGTAAGCTTGACATGCGTGGATCAAATATGATGGGTTTGTATACCAGCTAGAAGCACAGACACCAAGCAGCAAGCTTCGTATACCAGCTATAATAGAAGCAGAGTTCTAAACCTAGTTCCGAACTTGGTCTATATGTAGGTTTTACATTATACAGTACATGTATTATCATTTGGTTTAAAGATTTGGTTCTTTTTATTAAAAAGTAAATGATGATTGGTAATCAAGCGGTTGAGCTTATCTTTATACCGTCCATCGATAAATATTCTCTTTTACTGTGAGGCTTTTTTCTGCAACATGAATTTGAACAATATTCGCAGAATACATTGCAAATATTTAACCCAATCTGTCACCTTAAATTTGGACAGCAATGCATTTCTTTCAGCAGACTATTTTCAATTGTGTTACGATTGGTTCAAACTAAATTCCTAGTATAACTATAATTGGTAGAAGCAGTGTACAGGTATGCAATAAATATATTACAGTATTAAACTGGTATTGGTCTATTGTACATAAACAACTTATTTCATAATAACATTTTCGATCGGATTCCTCTGTATATATATATACATAGTCTGTACAAGGCAGATGCTAGTACATAGGCCTATATATGCAACCGCGGTCAATAACATTTGTATATTTTCTTTCTATTTGTAAAATCTTTCGATAATTTGCTGGGGGATGTGATTAAGTAAATACGTGCTCCAGTGACAATACATATAGTAGCAGCATTACAATGAAGTGCTTTGAAGTTGTGATAGAAACAGTGGTATGCTCGGGGCTGTGAAAGTCACCAGCAAAGGTAAGGAGATACTATCTACCTTACAGCTAACTCTAGCTTTATAACACGCGTCTTATAGGTAAAATCAAAAGTTTTAACATTTCTTATCCCCCCTCGATCACAATGCGGCGGCGCCTCGAGGCCCGTAACTCACGTGCAAACACGGAAGCCTCAAACGTTATCAGCTGGGGTTAGTCCCGATTAGCCAGATTAAGCTAATCAAACGATCTCTGCTAATTTTGCACACTTGCGGAGCGGTGAAGTTATACAATGGCGGGTGACAAGTGTCTAGGGTATGCAAGCCGATCGCTGATCAGAACAGACCATTGTCAACACTTCCACAGATGAATGGAAGACACAGGGGGCATGAGAAAGACAATATCTCCGTGATATTTGAAGAATTTCACAACTTGAACCGACATATTCCTGTCCTAATTGTTCAGAGCTAGGGGAACAGGGTCATTTCATTTTTGGATTAGATGAGTTACTATTATTATGATCACAATTTATTTTTATGAAAAGTACGGACCCAAATATGAATATTATGACATTATAACAATGTTGTGGGGAGCGACATTAATATAGGATGTTATCATCCTGTTTGTTAATCCCCTTTCATGATTTATGTATATTATTGTATTGATAAATGTCTTGTGTGTATTTTCTTTAATGAGAATAATGTTTATATCACTATAACATACTAGTATTTAAAATGAAATAAAGAGTACCGATTATAGATGGTGTACTAGGGTATGACAAGATGTATTTTGAAGCATAAACCATTAATATTATTATAATTTTCAGTTTACATTTGACATTAACACCTTTTCGACGTTGATATATAATTTACGAAATCGGTACATTATTATATTACATGTTGTACATTAATCAGGAAAATGGTGCGAAATAGTGCATTAATATTATACTATAGTACAGAATACTAGTATAATATGAATATATAGACAAAACAAAAATTAATAAATGAACGACAAACAGAACGTTATATCTTACATTTGACGTACCACCCATACAATACACGGTGTTGACGGAAGAATCAGAATCGGAGAGTACTAAAATCTCAAGCGTAACTATATTTATTCTAGATCTCACTTCAGAGATAATGTTGTGATTGTGCAATGTCGAATGTTTCCAAATATTTGACAAGTTGCTCATGTGTTTGTCCCTTCAAGCTTGTTGAATAAGAAAAGTGTTTCCCCCCGGCGCTAAACAGCCCCTTCTGACACCCGTAATACCTCTATCGAGTATAATCTGACTAGTAAATATTACCAGAATGCATTAGGCGCGTGTGCATATCTCAATGAATATGTAATCTCAGGGCCGATCTGACATCGATGCATTAGGAATACATTTAGGCATATGTTTCATTACGTGTTAGTTAGTTAATGGTTTTACAAATATTTTTAGGGATAGTTTTGATTTGTTTCTTATAGCAGGGCTAATAAACACACCATGACTATAATTACTTTCGTTGTTAAATATTGTACATGCTCTTGTTGTATGTGAACATCAAGATACAAAGAGTATTAAAATTGTTTGTTTTCACAGCTGCAAAATTGCGATGAGAAATTAATATGAAATCTCTTAATATTTTGATACTATTTTGCTATAGAAAATCACATTTGACCTAACAGGTCGAACCATGGCCTCCTTGGAATAGAGTACTCGTATTAACTTTACTAGACATTACGGGGTATACCGTGACAACATAACATCATGGTTAAAAATCACTCTTGCTCACAATGTAATGACATCAGCAGGGTAATTATAATAAAATGAGTAAAGTTAGCGGAAAGCGCGTCGGCCATGGCTTAAAGTTTTTCCCCTGAAGTTAAAGTCCTATATTGTTAGAAAGAAGGCAGCCACCTGTCGTTTGCATGTGAAATCAAAGACCTCGCTGGACTATGTTTAACTTTAACGATTCGCTTCTTTTGTCTCATAAAAGATGAAAATCATTCGACTAATTTATACAAACACGGAAGAGTTGTGCAGAGGAAACATGTCTTGCTGAACGTGTTTTTCGAAATAAAGAAATGTTTCAAATAATGCGTTACGGTTCATGTGCTCGTTTCTATATCTCCACGAATTTACAGAATGGATCTGATACAGTTTATCTAATTACTAATACAACCAGATAGAGTTACAATTTTCACACAACGTGCAAATAAACGTATATTCACATCGCGTTGAAGTGTTCTTCTTTTAATTTATCTCTGTAGTTTACATAAATATATCCGTTTATAACACAAATACAAACAGTGTCTATGCTAAATTGCCGCAAGCTGTACACATACATGTACATGCATTCAGCGATGAAAGTTTTGAAAAAAAGATAACCTTTAAAATGTCAGAGTCACTGACTGACTGACTGACTGAAAAGCGTCTATTTGTAAGAGAGTAGATACAGTCTTACTTCAGAGTGTATTTCCGCTACGGTGCACAGTTGTGACAATTCATGTTATATGTCAGGAAACGACAACTAGTATAGGGATACGGATAGATGAAGAGTGAAGATAGGGGAGTGGGTTTCAATACACCGAAGAATAGAAGGAAAAGTGCTGTGCATTTCTACCCGAGTGGTTATGAAAAACATTTATTATTGCGATACTAACAGCATGGACATACTTTTTATGCATCTGCCGTTTCATATGCCTCTAAGGCATTATTTCTAAATTTATCGAAAAATGAACAGCACAAAGATAAATTATGTATTCATGTTATGCCTGCGATATTACACGTTACAAATTCGTCCGTAATATACTCAACTTCTGTCATGTTATCTATAAGTAAACCTATAGTTTGCCTGTACTTGTATTAATATTTGCGCATAGAAATACAGAGCTCTGCTCAGTGGCTTCATTTAAAGTAAATTAAAATTAAAGGATAACATTAACATTAGTTTCTATTAACTATTTTGGCGTGATTAAGTGGGGAAATATGTTATGCTATTTTCTTAGTCCATAAACCTAGAGGTTTCTGACCATCCTATGCATATAGCTTATAGCAGAAGCAATATGGAGACGAAGCAACTTTATCTAATATTTTATATATGGAACTGTATCTAAATAAACGTAAACATGCATGTTTAATCCGAAAAGCAGTGAAATAATTATGTGTTACTAAATTAGATATAGTAGACTATTTATTGTCGTTTGTTCATTATAATAGTTTTGACCTCGAATACATATTTAGCGATTTGTATTTCCTTACAATTCTATTGGTACTGTAAACGGCAACTTAATCAAATGGTGTGTTTACATACATGATAGATTACACGGGAGTCGCGTGGATTTGTGAACCCTAACTGCAGAATTCACGCCAGGAATCAATTAACGCCAAATATCTTGTTGTTCTGATTCCCTAGTCTCTCACAGCTCACGACACAGCGATGAGCATATTGATTAAAACTTAATACACAGTCGATTAATGTTGAACGCAACACCAGCTAAACAATTACGTTTGTGTGAGTGTGTGTGTCTTTGAGGCGTTTAACGACACGGTCATAAATTCACAATTAAGCGGATAAAGTTTCACATCTGAACTGACATTGTTTGGGGAAAAATTAAAAGACGAAATTGGTTTAATCTGAAAATAGTTGTCCACGTCACCTGTGCACTTGCTTCGCGTATACAACGTTACCCCAGGCCGAGTGTATTAAAATGACAATGACACAAAATACGAACTTGGAATTTGATATGGTGTTGAAGTCAACGCTATTATAATCAGTGTTATTGCAACGCTATATAAACATTATCTGTTCAAGTTCATAAACCTGCAGAAATAACAATGTCCAACTTCGAATGCGGAAAAAACACTGATGTAATTACTATGTTGTAGAGGGATTTTTCTTTTAACGATCATAAGTATTTATCTATTAATAGTAATACATAAGCAAGTAAACAAACATTATAAGAAATAAACAATTAACTAATAAGAAACCCAATCAAACAAACAAAAATCAAACAAACATATAAATAAATAAGTAAATAAATGAATACATGAATAATTGAATAAATAAATACATAATTAAAAAATAAAATATAAAAAATGCATAAATAAACAAATAAACAAATAAATAATAAAACCAACATAAACAAACAGAGGCGCATTTAAAAATACAACAAATTATTTTCTTTATACAACAAAAAAATAAAAAATAAACAAACAGGTAGGTAAAAGAAAAAAGTAAACACGTGAGACCGTGCTACTGCTCATTCCTGACTCAGAAGACATCCAATCTGCTTGGTCTATCATCACCTAGCCATTATCATTACAATGATCCTAAGCCAGATTAACAGTGTGAAACTTAACAAGACGAGTCTTGTCCAGGTAAGATAACCATGCTCCGAGTCGTCTCTTATTTCCAGAGGAGTTCTACTTCAACATTGAGTTGAATCCAGAATCAGGTATCTGACCCAAACTCCTTCATTGCTGCTGTGACAAGAAACCAAAAAAGAAAAAGAAAATGAAAAGAAAAAAAGGGGTCACTGCTTTTCCCAGTGGCCACACTCCCAAATGGAGATAGCATCATGATGCACAGGGAGGTTGATGTGAGCCTGGGCCGCGATCGGATTTCACAGTAGTAGCGGTTTACCTGTCTGGTGTAGATGTTACCGACGTTCCCGCAGTGGCATTGATGTATTATCTCAAGATGCGAGCCCGCCGCAAACCCGGCTCCAGTCTATCATTGGTAGTTTGATCTTTCCACATCTCCCTACTTTGGTATCGACCAGACGCGAAATAGCACAAAATAATGTTTAATTCGCTCCTAGTCCAGTTATTATTTTGAACACTACAATTTAGACCAAAATCACTGGCATTTCGTGGCCTGTTATTTGTTGATGAAAGATTTCGTAAATATAGCCTCATTTGTTGTCCCTAAGTGCGCTGTCTTGTCAAATAAATTAAGCAGGCAATGGTACAACACCTAATCACACTCTATTATGAAATTTTAAGCCTCGGCGTTGGAGAAAATTGCGTATAATCAGGGCAAATTTTGATGTTGACAAAACTAATACTTTGCTCCAATCAAATATGTTAAATGTCCCTTCTAACAGTAGAAAATGATTCCTTTGCAAAAATTGGTCAATTTTGTCGAAGTATATAAGCAGGTCTCTAGGGCAGGCGGGCAGACCGAGAGGAATGTTTCACCTGAGCTTGAGGGGCCCCCAGGGAGATGAGGGTTCCGGATATTCATACCTGTGCTTGTTGGGGGAGGGGGTACAGAGGTGCAAGGGGGCAGGATAAGAGTTGGGAGAAGGTTCTTACCTGAGTTTGTGTGAGCCCTAAGGAAGCAGCCAGTTCGGCTCTCTCCGGAAGTGCCAAATACTGGGTCCGCTGGAATCGCCTGTTGAGTTGCTGAAGTTGAAGACTGGAGTAGATTGTGCGAGGCTTTCTCATCTTCTTGCCTTTTCCATTTATCCTTAGCTGGTCGTCCATAACTGGTTTCTCTGTCAACGATATACAACATGGCTTTCTTAATATTCGAAAAGGAAATATATATATATGTGTGTATGTGTTCGTTTTTCTACACTGTGACGCATGCTATGGATACCGAGAGGACCGACGCTGTCAAAAGTAAATTGGAACCTTATTCGTTCTACAACGTGGATTTTCGTGGATATGCATGTATTAACATATTATTTAATGTTCATATCGGATGTAACCGGAGGACATAATATCAAAATACAACATGTGCGTATCAATACTTCCGATAAAGGTATATTTAGGATAAGATAATATAAAGCTGAATTACCTTTCCAGGAATTTGGTTTGCATTATAGACTCTACAGAGCATTATAAATATTTCTATGGGATTGGAGACACAGAACGTTGTTAGTTTATCCTTTCAACTAAAATCTACTCGTTTATTATCGTTAGCTGAACAGCTTCATAGCAATTTATATAAGTAATACAGTGTTCATGCTTAAATGAATAAGTTAATTATTTCCAAAATTGTCTTTCGATCTAGACATTTAGCATTATAATATACAGTATTACACATTTTCGAATTTCGTAAAATCGTACATTTGCAAACTTTCGCCAAATATACGATGTTGTGATTATCTGTTATTTATAAATATAAATCGTTTAGTTACGGTATGCCCACCCGAAACGTATAACGATAATGATTCTCGATATTTCCAGTGAAATGTTCCACGATAATATTGTTATATACATAGTAAAGTATATTAATAAGTAAATGTATTTCTCTGTATTTCTAGTAAAAAATACATAATGTATAAACATCAAACAAGTATATTTGATTCATCGTTTAGGACAGGACTATTTCAAAATATGTCTTATTGTATTTGCATTCAAACGATACCGCACATTAAAAGAGAGAGTTAATAGAAATTATCAGCACATTATTTTAATGTCCATTTCATATCAATGCTAGCCTATTCCTGTAAATTCAATATAGTGATGTTGTACTGAGTTATCCATTAATCTTCGCTGATGCATGTCCAGAATATATGTATGCTCTATATATGAAGCAGAACAAAAAACACAGAACCGCCGGAGACAGACGCAACAATAAGTAGTTCAAATGTGTTGCTTTGAAAAATGAAATCCGCGTCTATTTTAATATTTATGGTAGTTATGCCGAGATTGTTGACATTCTGAACAACGGTTGGAGTTTGTTGAGTACACCTTGCTAGAAATGAGTGTCCTTGATTGACGGGTATAGTAATGTTACTCCTGCAAAATAACCACTAGACACTTGTCGTAATTATGATCACACAAACATAATTACTTAATCATTTCCCGATTTACTGATGACATATAATGGTTTTTAATAGCCGCCTGTGTTGGAGCAGGCTCCAATTTTAACACACAAAGAGGGTATTTACCCGGCCGAGTTTTCACTGATGAAAGGAGATTCGACGTCGACGCGTACGTAGAAGAGAAAGCGTAACTGGGCTCTTAATTATGTGTAATAACCGAACGTATCATTTCTATGATTTTCTACATGGCACCCCGACACAGGACACACGTAAACAAGGAAGGCTTGTGTACTTACCGTCTCTAGGTGGCGAGGAAGCCTGGTATGGAGACATTGCAAATGGGTGACTTGGAGGTGGATTGTAGGAAGTTGGTGTCATGGTATTCATGGGGAATGGGTATGCTATGGGCCTGCCAGTTTGTGAAGTGAATACGCCATCGTGTTGTGGGTGCTGGGTTGGGTAGCCGCCTCGGATGCCAGGGTACGCCGGGTGCCCCATGGACGGCGGCATCTGCTGCTGTAACTCCATGAACGCCGACTTCCCGACCATTTCTTGCTCCAATCCATCCATGCCCGTACCAGCCATGTTGAGCATCGTGTCTACTTCGCTGTTATTAGGGGTAATTTTCAGATAAATATGGCCTGTCCGCCGATCACTATCCCCGTATACTGCTAGTCCTTAGGTCCTCAAACTACCACTTAAATCAGCCAAGTCGGCCCGAAAAATATACCAATACGTACTCACGAGAAACAAGGCCACGCCCACGCGGAGAGCTGATTGGCCCGTTGCTAACTAGCGCTGTCAATCAGCATACTGGAGGTCTGGAAGAGACCTGAGTGGAGGGTTGGTCTACGGAGACTGATGGAGACTGTTGGAGACTGTCGGAGACTGTCGGACACTACTTGTTCTATTATGGACGGAGCATAAGCCGCTAAGAGGCTTAGAGAACCGTGGTCTCGCCTGATAGTGCCTCCAGCAGACAACGTCTCCCTCTACAGCAACAACACCCACCACGACAGTCGCTGCAGATAATCTAAACGTGATTTCACTTAAAACAATTGCTTGCTATTCATTTATTTTCTCATCGTGTCGAGTACCAGAACAATAGGTGATCGTAAACTCGTTAAAGAGGTTCCAACTAATTAAATTATTTTAATTATGACGGTGTGAAGATGGGTAGCATCTATTTAGTTGGGTTCTTATAGGCGCCATGGATAGTTAGTTGCGCTTTGTATTTGTACACGGATTTTCTATACATACTTATCACTGGCGACAGCTCTTTACTTATTCACATACATATTTTAAAATATCAATCCATAATATTATGTCAGTAGATACTTTGAGTAAAATATATTTGATTTGGATCTTAAAAGTGTGAATTATTACTGTATTTTAAAAATTTGTCTCAAATAAGAAATTACTGTGAGATCACAATCATTTGGAGAAAAAACCCATACTATTTCAAAGCAAAAATAAATAAAATTATAAGTAATAGTAATTGTAAAATCGTTTCCACATTAAGGTCACAGCCAATGATAATGTTTACCATGTGACTGTCTCAATGAACGCATCAGACGCCAACGACCTCACATTCCGTGGACAAACCATCATTGGCTTTGTTAACTAATTTGCGGTTTCAAGTTCCTTATTTAATTCAATCACATTAACATGCAAACATGCCCACAACATTGATATGTTTACACCAATTTACCGGGTAGTAATACTCTAAATGAACAGAGCTGTCTCACTGGCAAACATGGGGGTAATAGGAACCCGTATGTTGCGGTTCCACGTGTTACATACAACAATCATGGACGAGACCGTTTAAAAAAAGTAACCAAACCAATTTAGTTAGTGTTTTCTGAAAGAGAAAATAGTATTTTATTAACACCAAGTGTGCGCGTCATTGCAATTATGAAAGTGAAAGCGAAAACATCTCTTCTTTGTACCCATCTCCACTCTCAACTTCACGATCATAGCCGACTGTCTACCGATTGACGAAAACAAATATAATCCACGTGGTTTTGTTTGCTTGTGGGTAAAGTAAGACGATTAAGAGTAATTGTTTGGTGGTCCGTGGGACATCCCCCACCCTCGACTAGGGTAGTCTCTCTCTCGCTGTATGTCTCTGTGTAAACACTGACGCAAACAGGGGGTGAGTTTATGCCCATTGAGGGTGGAGAGGACTCCCGTTTATTGTACCACGCATGCGCTACAGGGCAAAAGACGTTCATAAGTGGTATACTAAACAGTATGTCGACGAATAATACTAGTAGATCTATACATAGAACTTCGCACGGAATACTAATTTCTGTGATTAGGAAGAGAAGGGGATATTCTCCTCGATATTTCGATTCTTATACTGGGATTTTCCAATGCTTGGATGCGATGGTTAATGTATGCTTAAATACCAACAATTAATATGAGTTTATAATTCATGTTAAATATTCATGTTGAATATTGATAGAATACTAAAACGTTGCTGATTTATTTGATTTGGATTTTAACTTCTTTTAATTAATATTAAAGAATATCATTGCAAATCGTTGTCACCAATTTTGATAAGTAAGTACTACTTATAAATCAATGACAAGGTATATTTCTGAATGACGACAAGCGATATAAATACATAAGTTATTGTTGGTATACTCTAAAGTTATGATATACGACAGTCTTTCAAAATTATTCTTTTAAAAACAATAAACACTATACATGCAGGAAATTCAATGGTAAAACTAGTCAGACATTGCGAGTTTAATATAGATATTCATAATGGGAATAACAAGTATTCGGCACTTCATTATTCGAGTTATTAGATAGTAAAATAGTATGGAAAGCCGACAAGCATATTCTGATTACAAAATTAAATTCTAGTTATAACATTTTTCAAGTAAACATACCAGCAAAACTTACTTTAAAACACGGTTGAAATATAAGTATA
>JAVCKZ010032451.1:0-19400 GCA_034780755.1 Lepetodrilus elevatus | reverse complement strand
GGTGCAACAATGCTCCGTTTACTATTTTGCTATCTATTCTGGCACCCTATATGCCAGAATAAATAGCAAAATAGTAAACGGGGCATCTTATAGCTACAGTTCTGCAGCTACCCGGTCGCCTGCCCAGGATGTTGGCAGATCCGCCATTTTCCACCATTATGGAAAAGAGCCATTGAGGTACGAGCGTATATTTCCGATCCGGTTGCTACGAATGCCAACTATGCCCCAGAATGCGAGTATCACACAGAGCATGATTCCTCAACTCCCTACTGGTTACGGGCCCAGGAAAGGATTGAATGTACACATTTGTCTTTGGTGTATCAGTGTGTTCATGACATATCTGTCAGAGCTACTGACAGCAACCAACATCAAGCTAACAGTGCAATAATGGAAAACAAAATCCTTTGAATGTAGAACTTTCACTTTCTCTACCGTTTCCTATTGGACTATCTTGAATTATCACATAACATAGGTGTTATTCACCCATGCAATAAATATAAAGTGCAATAACATTTAGGTTCCTTATCTATGTTGCGTTAACGCACGCTTGCTGCTTCGCGGGCATATGACAGGGCACCAGTATATATGAGCGTGCCTCTGCACGGACTACACGGACTTTCGTTCAGAGAGAAAATGTTCACAGTTACGGTGGATTCATCCAGTGTTTCAAACTGTTGAAAGTCAATAATATAGTTTTTCTAGAGTTATGTGATAACTGGAATCTAACATTCGTGTTCATTAATACTGAATTTATTAAACTCGTCGGTAAAACTGATATAGTGCTCGGCAAAGCCTCGCACAATATCAGTTTTACCGACTCGTTTAATAAATTCAGTATTAAATGATCACTCATGTTAGATCCTCTATTTATACACCTCTACAACCTATTTTCGAAAATTAACTTAGAACTTTTATTATTATTGTTTGTGTTCTTGCAGAACATTTCGAATCTTTTCAGACCACGTGATGAAATACGTTTGGTATTTTACAAACAAAACAATACCTACAATGTGTATCTGACTTACCCTTCTTTCAAGTTTTCCAACCATACCGTTCCAGCTTCCATTGATTTTAGTACCCCACTGACGGTCTTCAACTTCCATGACGTGATAACTGGGAATAGAAGGGTTATATATGGGCCCTGATTTACCTATCACAGGGCTTTATTCCCGGGACCCGGACCCGATTCCCAACAATCTAATTGGCTCACGTGATTAGGGTTTGGGAAATACTTTATTGATATATATATATTTTGGGTCACGTAAGCCAGTTACATTACTTGGAATTGGGTCCGGGTCGAGTAATTAGACTGTAATTCCCAGGTGAGGGTTATGGGAATAGATAGTACCCACAATATCGCAGGTTATTGATATATTTGACTTGCGTATTACGAAATTAAGTATCGTACGATACATGTCGAAACTCACAAAAGCAAGGCCTACGCCCTGATTTAGACCCGACCCAGAGGTTACGAATCGCCTTGGAGTAAACTTTTGCATTGACATTTAAGCAAAAAACGGCAATGGGAATTCTATGTTGGTTCCTCTTTCCTTTTCCGATATTCTATAATTTGATTCTGAAGGCACCAATGACAACTATTTGTATATAACTTTTATTTGTAAAATTAAACTACGCCAAACATCCCGTATAGCGGCATTAATCAGCGGCGTGTTCATATATGACACCTATGCCATGTGATGGCCAATATCCTAGCGGTTCTAAATTCCAATTAGATAATCTTTCACGTACCGTAATTCTCCTAAAACTACACAAAAAAATAACATTTATCAAAACGCGCCTAAACCGGTAGTATGCTCATATGATACCTACATAGGCTAATGGGCGCTTTTGAGAACTTTACATTGCAACTATCAAACACGAATTACATACGGTAGAACTCTAGCTACTTAGTCCATAGTTTTAACACCTATCAAATTAACGTATGTAGCGTCTTTAATCAGCGGCGTGCACATTTGGTATCCACTATCCTGGCGGTTCAATATGAGTTGGAGAACTTAACATGTTGCAGCGCTACATAAGAGATATGATCGATATATACTCTTTGACAATAACATAAAACTAAATATTACAAATAAGAAAACTATTTACCTGAAATTCAAGGCTGTGGCCATTAATCTCCAAATGTCCATGGCGTATCCCTTGTATGTAATTGTTCCGTTGACCGTGGATTTAAATACGAATGGTGGACTCTAAATTGTGAATAACGATAGATTAAGATTTCGCTCAAAATAAATAAGTAGAGAATTCCGTCACATGGAGATTATATAATATAATTGCATTGCACTGAAGTGGATAGCGAGTTATGGATGCTATTATTAACAACCAGTCGCTAAAGTTTAATGACGCCAATATTTTATGATGATTTGATTTGATTTAAACATATTTTATTCATCAGAAAAGGATTGGAAAAAAGTTATCCAACTTACTAAATCCGCTCCGATATTATGATGTGGTCTATAGTGACAGAGACTTACAGGTATGCCAGAATGCAGCGTTTGTTTCTCTCCAGCGCTGAGTGTCGCAGCTGTACGCCAGAAAACAGTCCACTCTCACCTGCCACTGTGTCGCTCCTGTGATCCCGCCGAATGTAAGGAAAAGATTCTCAGTCACCATGGTCATTCGTATTTGTTTTCACATAATTTCCTCTTTTTTTTAGTATAACATGCACAGTATATTAATTTTGTTGTCTCATACCTGAAGTCTTAAATTCTCGGACAAAGATGAATTATTATTTTTAAATAAACATGTCTGCCTTGATTAACTCTTTCCAAGCTGGAGTCCATCTGAGATGTAGGTACAATATAAAGAGGTGATGATGAGAAGCCTAGGAAAAGGGTTAATGGTGGTGTAAATAAACTGTAAATATATTAATGTCAAAGAATTTAAATATCTTTAAAAAAATACACATAATATAAATATGCATTTATTTAAAATTTAGAATAATTTGCCAATAAATCATGATAACCTCCGTGATCAGACCCAGAGATTAGGAAACATGTTTTATTACGATTTCATCAAAGTTTTGTTCAATTCATAAAAACCCATATAAACTTTGAGCGTGAGCATAACATTGTATTTGAGGAAGTTTTGTAATCTCGGGGCCATGACTGACACAAGACTGCAGACAACTCACACATCTCGCTGATTGTGTTCAAACAATGCCTTCATTTCCTCCAGCACCTGCCGAAGTACGTCTTCCTGTTGACATCGTCATAATTGAGTAATCATTAAAAAATAAACGTAAAAATCATACAAGTATAACAAATGTCACTACCACTCAACAAAATAAATTACGGTAAGGGCAAGCGGATAATTATTTTGAGTGGATTTCTATTTTGGAACCCAGCTTGAAGAATTTGGTGCCATTCTTATTCCAATGCGTTCTTGGAGACTACCATGAAACCCATAGATATTTGGACATTTTTAGTTTTTACAATAATATAAATCTAAATGTGTGTTGTCAAAAAGGTGGAGGGTCTTTGATTAATTATGTTGAGTATACAATAAGTGACTACCGTATTCAGTAGTCTACATGGTCTGTCATGCAAGGCCTTGCACGAGTACCATAGAACTGCTTGTGAGGTAATTATTGTCTAGCCTGGTGTGCATTTTCAAACATGATTGTTACATACAAACAATTTAGAGTGCAGCAAAAAATTCTGAATTTTAGATTTAGGTAGTACAAAATAACACAAATAATATATTTAAAAATAATTCCATATTAAACATATTAGGTACTCTTTTGTTTTTTTATTATTCCATAAATTATTTATCGAGAAGAGCCTTGGAAAGTTGCCTAACCTTAATTAGCCAGCAGTAAGCCAGCTCTGGTGCTAAATAACCCACTGAAAGTTCTGCTCATGCATGACCTGATGTGGTAGGTAATGTAAAAATACTGAATTGTTGAGTATTTTATACTGATGCACATTTTCAATTAACATATGTGTCTATTATTAATTAACAATTATTATAACTGCAATTTGTAATGCTGGCTCGTGATGGTAATTTTATGGCCATATTGGAATATCAAGCATTTACATGATTTACAATACAAACATTTTACATTACAAATATTATAATCAGTTCAATCAATAACTAGTTGCTCATTTGTCAAATATAGGGTTAGCTGCAGAACTGTAGCTATAACTATAAGATGCCTCGTTTACTATTTTCCTATTCTGGCACCCTATAGTATAGGGTAAATTAATAATTTAATATTAATAATTAAATTAATAATTATATATATCTTTAAAAAGAAAAGTAAATCTGTCTAGGAGTTTTAGGTCCTATTTATGACCAGGTAGTGATCTATAATGCTAAATGCCATGATAAACCATGTAAACAGTCAGGGTCTAACATCAAAAACCTATTCTAATGTAAATGTAACGACATGTTATGAAAATGACAAATTTAAAATAAAATAAGTCTTCATGCATCAGTTAATTCTTATTATTTATGATACATAAGTTATACATAAGTTATTTTGCATAAAAAGAAAACATTTGAACATAAAAGTTATGATAAATACATTCCTAGATAAACACCCGAGGTGACAAATGATAATAAGCAGATTTACAGCTGATGATGAGGGTACTAACGTGATTAAATATTACACAGGAGCATAGACTACCAATCACTACTAATATGATCTTGACCCACAGAACGAAATATCCTAAATTACATCACCAGCTGATCACGGTCAGTGAACGAACCGATCGAAAACAGGACGACAACATTATGATGACGAATACAATCTGCATTGAACGAGTACATAGTTTATATTTCACATCTTAAAACACGTTGAGTAATACATATCAATTAAACACACATTGTATGGCGGTAAGGTGCCATCGACCGTTCGTTTTAGCTCTCGAATAAGTTCCAATGCCTTCTCAGCCAACATGTTTACATTTCAAAGCACACACTTGTTCCCGCGAAATTATTAAACAATAGTTTTGATTCGACGACACCATTAGACAACAACCAATCGCTGACAGTTTTAGAGATTAAGCACGTGACCTTGTTCTATATTTAGGCAGTGTTTTCATTTATTTCCCACTGGCAGTGTTGTTGAAGCATTTTGACATTGACAATGTTTCGAGTTAGCAAATCTTCCTCACACGTTCCAGAAGAAAGGAAGACATGTTATCCGAAAGGGAAAATGGAGTTTGTCAAGCTATTGATAGCTCACAATTTGCCAAAAAGGTAAACACATTTTATTTGACGTTTCATAGTGATAAAGCCAAATGCGCTAGTTGGACTTTGTACCTTGATAAATAATCGTCCGTCAGCACAATTATCAGCTGGTCATAGCACGCGCGGCCCTTGTCGCATAGCGGGACGGATTTTGGTACCCGAGCATGTGGGACGATACATTATTTACTATGCCTACAGTATACATACGTTTTTAGTAAAATAACATCGTTGTAGACAATTTAATCTAGGAGTACAGTAATTATAATATTACTGATTAATTTGATTATGCTAATCCCAATTGGATTCCCATATTAAATAATATTTTCAGGTAACAATTAGGCGTGATATGATTAATAAATATGATACCATGCATAGTCAGTGGAGCTCACCATGCAGGGCCACTTGTTCTCCAGTAATCTAGACTTGCTTAACTGATATAGGGGAATATTTTCAATAGGAGTTTTTGGGTGAGAACAAGGTATGACACAGACTAGGCCAGGTAGATTTAGGCATGATATG
Organism: Lepetodrilus elevatus; assembly: GCA_034780755.1. NCBI lineage: Eukaryota > Metazoa > Mollusca > Gastropoda > Lepetellida > Lepetodrilidae > Lepetodrilus > Lepetodrilus elevatus. The sequence continues at coordinate 13,664 of JAVCKZ010032451.1, read as the reverse complement.
AAATTATGCCAACAGAATACACATAAACAAATATGTAATATCTGTGGCATGGGTACTTTATCAGGTCAGATAATATAATATTAATATTGCCGGTAATCTGGTAATGTTATATAATTAGAAGTACCCACATTCCCCATGTCAAATGTATAATAATGCCCTTATACTATTCCTAATATGCACACTCAATGGTGTAATGATCAATACAATTAAATGTGCTTCAGTTCACCGGTAGAATTATGGGTCCAATGATCAGGCTGATAAGATATCGTAGATGACACCATATTCATTTGCTGTAGATATATCTGATGATTGATCATGCTGATGAATGCTGAGATGTGAGTTTTAGCAATAATTAAGAGCCTGCCCAGTCATACCAATATCCAGGTTAATTACCCATCCCTACCATTATTAAATTATAATATACCCATACAGATCACCCAAACCTACCAATATCCATGTCATCCAACCCTACCAATACCCAGATCACCCAACCCTACCAATACAGGTCACCCTGCCCTACCAATACCCAGGTTACCCAGGTCACCCAACCCTATACCAATACAGTCACCCTGCCCTACCAATATCCGTGTCACCCAACCCTACCAATACCCAGATCACCAAACCCTACCAATACAAGTCACCCTGCCCTACCAATATCCATGTCATCCAACCCTACCAATATTGAGGCCTTGCATGGAACAATATTTGGGTGGCAGAAAACAATGACATGAGCAACGGCGGAAAATCCCATTGTATTGCCACTCATGATGCTATGTGACGTATTGAGTGATGTCACAGGACACCCTGCCCTACACATACCCAGGTCACCTAGTCCTACCAATTCCCAGAGGTGCGTACAAGATAGAATACATATTGATATGTATTGCTATGTATTGCTACAGAAGCTGTTCAGCCAGCATGTGTAGCAATACGTATGAATACTTTTCACTACGGGTCTGGAGACCGTAGTGTTTTGTAGGAAAACACAAAGCATGAAGGGAACGGACTGGACGCATGCGCAAATAGATTTCCTGTTATTTTCCTACTACTAACCCGTTCAAGATAGAATACACATGCAATACACTATGCCAGAATACTTGAATTCTATCTTGAATGCACCCCAGGTCATCTATTCCAGCCCTACCAATACCTACCTATAGTTCACCCAATAGGAAGGAACTGGGGCCTATTCTGAATCTGGAAACATAATTTTTATCGTACAACAATCTTGTATAGATTCCTAGTAGTAGTAGGGATATGAAAATGTAACGCACGTTCTTGGGCTAAGAAGATTGTAAGTTTGTAACCATGTTTTGAAAATATCTGAAATTTCTAGTGATTTTCAGAATGTAAGTTTATACAGAGCTATATGTTGCTGTGCAGTGTTCCTAAAGGGATACATCCAGGTTCACATATATGCTTAGCTTTGTGCCTGTACCAAAACAATGTTTTTGTTTTTATTTTTATATTAACAATGTTTTTGGGGTAGTTTTCTGCACTTCATGAACGGCCTACTGTTATTTGCTGGATATTGAACATGTCTCCTGGTATTGATTGACATTCAACCATCCTAGTATTAACTCTCTCCATGCTGGAGGCAACCAAAGGTGCCCTAAAGCATGTAAAGAGCTGTGCATAATCCAGCAGGAAGAGGGTTAATTAATAGTAATATCATTATATGTTTTTATACAAGATGTATCAGATGGCTATAATAATAATAGTAATAGTAATAAGCATGTTTATAATGTGCCTAACCCATCGTTGAATAATCCATCTAATGTGGTAAGATTTGAATAATAAATTAATGAATATGGCAGGTTTATTTATAGAAAAATGAAAATATCACTGAATTGTAGGACCGCAATACACAAGTGAAACAATACACAGGGATCGAAATTAACACTAGTCCTCTAGCCTGGGCCATTTCTCCCAATGCTAAAGGTATCCTAAGGACTAGTAGAAATTCATAACATTTGTTATTTGTATCACTATTCGGGCTAGTGAGTTTTAACGTTAATTTCGATCGCTGCAGTCTAAAGCCAAAGTAAAGGAAAAGCGGTGCTACCTAGTACTACCATGTGTTGGCTGAAATACTACTGTAATGCTATGTAGCACTTCGTAGAGATATAAATATTGCAGCCTGAACGCAGCCATGGATTGCACTAGAATGTAATATGGTTTGTAATGTTGAGGAGCTGATCACATTAAACTAGACCAGTAAAGCAGGTTATTTAAATTTGAATGCTCCATTTCAAACCATATGAATCTGTAATATCAGTTGGGATGATGTTATGATAGTAGCAGCTCCAGCAGAGGCTATCTTCCTAACACTATCCAAATTTCGTCGCAAATGGGTGAAAGATTCCCGCAGCGACGTTAAACTCCATATTCACTCACTCACTATCCAAATTAAATACAATGCACAGAATATTGTGCTCATCAAGTTAAATTTGAATATTTTGAGAGATTATTGAATGTAAAGACCCGTGAAATGTGGATTCCGTATTTAATTAATAAGTCAATAGATTCTCCTGGGTTAATTGTGCTCGCCATAAGATTGTCAGCCCTCGCCATAAGATTGTCAGCCCTCGCAAAACACTTTTCGTTGTAAATTTTGTATGTATTAAATGCCCATGAAATTTGGATTTGTTCCTAATTATCTTCCGTTATTTATCAAAGGTTAAGACTGTTTAATTTCTGAGAAGCATTAAATATTCCTTTTGAAGGTTCCAACCCAAACTCCCCCAGTCCGTCACGATGTATCACACACACATGCAAATACAATGTACCACACATGTACATGTACATACAAATGCAATGTGTACACACACACACACACACACACACACACACACACACACACACACACACACACATGTGACGATTACAATACTGTATTCTTCATAGATGCAGCAAACCAAATTGATGCAATATTCTGGATAAAATATTTTCAAGTTTCGATAACCCAGCACACAATCATGATGACAATCGTGCAGTCTGAAGACCCGATATTCTAAACGAGAGTGCACGCCATTTCAGTTAATTGCTTCCTGAATATGTGTGTAGCTCGTTATTGGAAGTGTGCTATGTCTTTGATTAGTTCTCTAGTCTCATGAATAATTTCACCAGTAGACATAATCAAGTGTGGATCTTCTGGTCAGGAGAAATATGAGGCGTACTCGTCAGTAAGCATGTTTTTCTAGCTGCGGAAAGGGGATGGCCCCGGATACATCACTTGACGTACTTAAAAGTGTATTCCGATAATAAAGCAGATTACAGGTCTTAAGGTTCTCAATAGGTCGTGTGATTAGGTGTAATGCTGGGCCAGCCAGTACTCGTTATGATATAATATGTACAGGAAAGTGCTTCGGTGCTGTATAGAATTGATCGACCAATACGTATAAATTTTGTCGTTATTTTTAAGGGTTTAAAAAAGTAAAATAAAATATATTTTTTTTATGCCACAGCTCTTAAAGAATCTGAAGTCCCAGCCCCATCTAACGCTAATTATGACCAGTGTTCGAAATTACTGCTGGCCCGCTGGCCCGGCCATTTCTCCCAATGCTAAAGGTATCCTAAGGGCCAGTAGAAATTCATATTTTTTGTAAACATTTATTATTTGTATCATTATTCGGGCCAGTAGGTTTCCAGCGGTAATTTCGAACACTGATTACGACATATGCGTATAATGGACTTCATGTATAACGGACAAAAATAGCTGGTCCCAATGAGTATGTTATATGCTAGGTCTACTGTACATCTTAAAAGACAAACAAAAAGCAACACGGCATGCAGGCATGCAAGGCTCAAACTTCACAAGGCTGAAAACAACCCGTCGTGGGTATGTAGACAAGCTCTATTTTGAACACTGCACATTGTTAGTATTATTTTATTATTTGTCTACGAAATTGCTTTTTTTCAACCAGCTACTTATCCTCTCCATGTACCACTAGATATCAATATTTTAATATTTAATGGACGTGTTTGACAGGGCCAATACACACTTTATACCAATATAAATATTTGCATACAGATGATATTGACACAGTTAATTATTTTCACAAAAATATACAATTGCCACTAGGCCTAAATGCTGCTCAGAAATCCTACAAATGTATTCTGGTACCCTACAGAAATACCTATCGGGTATATAAAAAGGAACAGCAATGTATATGTGCCATATATTTGTTTTGTACAGAAAGTGGTCTGAAAAGATCTGTCGGAGCGACAACAATGACATTAGTTGTTCAATGGGTGATTGATCCATTGATTTTCAACCAGGAATGCTGCTGTTGTATTTTCTCTCCGCATGCGATAGTGTGTACCTCAGTGAGCTGCAGGGGTGTATGTTTCACGGTACTGTCTTTTACGGCCGTTGTGTAATCGACAAACAGCCGAACCAAAGTCTGGAAATAGCATGTCCCAGCTAGTTGGACCTTGTAATTATGTTATTTTTACGAGCGGTGTTATCGAAGCATTTGAAGCCTGCAGAATTGCCCCTCCACCCTTATACTGATGGAAGTAAATACCAGATCACTTTAGAGATAGTGACAACTACTTTGTCAATATAGAGGTATTGATATGGCTCGGTTTTTTCCGGTTGATATTTTTAGTTTTTGTTTTGAAAATTGAGAAGTTTGACTGATGATAACAAAGTGAAACATTGCTCACCTATACTTGAATAAGCATGAGTTACTTCCTATTGTAAACATTACCCAACCAGGAAAAGTGCTGATTTGTTTATAAAACAAATTGTTTTGAGAATATTTAATAACTGTTCATATTGTAATACTAGTATCATCATTCAGGGTTCACAATTAACACTCGCCCGGGCCATTTCTCCCACTGCTAAAGATATCCTAAGGGGAAGTAGGAATTCATGCATGTCTTTTGTAAACATTTGTTATTTGTATCATTATTCTGGCAAGTATGTTTTAAAGTTAGTTATTATCCATATAATTTATTTTTATTTTCTATGAATCAAGATTCTAATTGAGTCATCATTAGCAGATATAATATAGGCACACATTGTCGTAATTATGGAAAATTTGCATAAAACCAAACTACTATTACCCTGTTCTATCAGGAAGTGTATGCATGTAAAAAAGTTAATTAACCCACTCATTGCTGAAGGCAACCGGAGATGCCTTATGAGCAGTAACTGCCAAATTCAGCAGGGAGGGGGTTAAATCAATTGTTGGGTTTACATAGATATAATTATTATATTATTTGCTCTGTGACCTAGTTTTCCTTCATATCTGTGTCGTGTCGACCTCTTCTGAAGATTAAGAGAAACATGAAATATCTTCTATTTTAGTCACAATGATCTCGGGTAATTAATAAATCCATCAGTCTCAGAAAAAATAATCCAGTGTCGCCCGCCCATACACGCTGCCTCACTTTCTATTCATGTTCATGTACAACTCATCCTTCCATTAAGGAAAGATTAGCGACTCTATCACAGCGGTTGTTATTACTTGTGGACATCGGCCGAGCTGGATTAGAGCCACCGCCAAGACGGAAGCGTGTTAATCAATGCGATTGAAGTACATGAATATATATATATATATATATATATATATAAAAATATTTATTTATAGCAGTTAGATGATACAGACTCTTCAACTAGACCAGATCAATGATGAAGGCTGATCTGTTGTCACGCCTACTTGCTTGTGAAAGGTCCACCTACAGGGGCCATATTGGAACACTGTCCAGCAACATTTGTATCGATGATCTAAGGAAATATTGTATTTCAACAGTGTATTACTACTATTACATTTCCAGTTAGTTTTTCATAGTCATGATATTTTGTGAATAATGGCCTGTCAAGTGCCTGTGTAGAGTGGCAATGCGGATGTCATCCTTGGTCTGTCAGTACCAGCCGGTGCTCGCAGGTTTACTGCAACATTCAGCGCTATTAATGTTGCAGCTTTCCTCCTAGTCTAAATTGACAAGTCGTGATATTAGTGAAAGAATCTAGAAAGTGACTCTAAACCCTAATTTGATAATTTGGCTAATCCATGTTGTGCAATGTATGAGTAGATCCAGGCTAAATGGTGACATTTAGATGCTTTTATTCTGGTTAATAATACGTATGTGATGACAATGGTGGAAATTGATAGACATAAAAGACCACTCATCATTTTGGATTAATCAATCTATTTCTAATCATACACAAAAACAACTGAGGAATAGTCATGATGACCTTGTATGATGCAACGAAAACATAATAGCAAAGAAACTATTTTCTAAAAGCTGATTCAGTCATTCCAATACCTTTTTCAATGCTGAAGTATGTTACAGAATGCACTCAGTTTTTACCGTTTACCGTAATTGATTTCGTTGGTGCATTAAGGTAAATTTAATGGCAAGTTCATACACCATTTGTGGGGATGTATATTTAATGTTGAGGATTATGTCAGCCGGTTCATGTCACTGTATGGTTCATCTCCATTGTTCCAGAAGGTTGCTGTAATATTATAGCTCGGTGCATAGCCAATGTAGCATGCACGGTCCGACACTTAAGGATTGTCTGCCTGCACAGGACAGGTATTATTATCCACAGGCAGACAAGTGAAATATCACAGATTAACAAGCCCTTTACCTACAGGGCAAGTACATGTCTCACAAGGCCAGGTGCCTCCACAAGTTAACATAGAGTCCTGGAATGGCATACATTGTGTTCATGGTGAATGCCACAAGATTGTAGCCAATGAAACTGACCACAAAAATCATGGCAGTCTTTCAAGCATAGTTGCTGTGTCCCGGCCTGCCTTTCATGAAAGCGTTGTTTTGTAGACCAAGCCTAAATCTTGATATATGCCATGCTTTTCCTATTATAATAATAATAATAATAATATTATTAATAATAATAATAATAATAATAATAATAATAATAATATTTAACAATAATATTTAATAATAATAATCAATAATAATAATAATAATAATAACAACAATAATAATAATAATATTGATACTTATCATTGACCAAATCCATACTTCCAACTCGCTCCCTGAATATGCTAATATAATAGTGTCTGCAAAACAAGACGTTTTACTAGTAATTAGAGGGTAGGTTGAATTCATCCTGACACCATCTTATCATCAGGATATGCCCATATTGGTAAGATTCTGTTGCTCACCATAAACCAAGACATTCTGGAATTAGACAGAGATATATCTTGTGTCCATTGTATTTTCATATCCCATTTAATTTTGCAGTTTTGAATGTCCTTATTTCTCATTGCAGGTTGGAGTTTGTTTTCGATTATTAGCCAATTATATGTTAATTTTAGTTTCTATGTATGGTACCTTAATTTGTTTCAATTATTTCTGCAGATCTGGAAATCCCCGAGCACAGCTACCTAGTGACCTGTACATATGGACGATCCTCGGGGAAACAGACCAAGAGAAATCCATGACTGCATTCATCATTAACAGACTTCATTAGCTATTTAGTGAGGGCTGCGACAGCGAAAGGGTTTGAAAATTGGACAAGGAAAACGAACCCTGAGGACATTTGCATCGACAAAGACTTTGAAGAGAGAATGATATGTTCGACAAGATGTGACACTTTGCCAAAATTGAGAAACTCAAGGTGGGGATGTGTGTACAGTATGTTGAAGAATATCCAGCCATTATATCTATCACCACATGACCACTTACGTCGGTCACGCAAATTAGGTTAACTCTTGCCGTGTATTACTTTTTTTTTGCATAATGGATGGCTACCCTGCTTGTGTGTTAACAATATCAATGGAGTCGAACATCCTTAGAGGCCATTGAAACGTCTGCTAATCTCCTTAAGTGGACCATTGTCTATGGACATGATGGAATCCGTCCGTGTTTCGTTAGTTTGGAGTGTGTTGCACACTGAGTTACCTCAACACCCAGTTCAGTATTGCCCATTAGCCATTATACCTGGCGACATTGTCCAGACTATTGATCCATCTCTCGCCACCCGCAGTCAATACACACCTGTGTACAGAACCCAGTCGCTGCTGCGTCTCGTACCGACAGACGCCACTCAACGCCACAGACTTCTGTGAAGCCAATATGTCATAGCAGTCCATGAGCCCGGCCATGACTTTGACTACCAAATAGAAGGACTAAATGTCACTATGATTTTTAGATAGACCGATGCCTAGTGAGTATGAATCAGGTGATGGACATTTCAGATACCCCCAAAAAGGTATTTAGCTAGGCATCTGAAATGTCCATTTTTTGGTAGTCATTTTCAATCTGGCTCATGGACTATAGTTTTTGCCTGGATATTGCATTTGTGAATATAACTGTTTATATATTATTATTATTTTATTTATTTTAAATATATATATTTTAAAATTATTATTATTATTATTTAATATTATTATTATTACATCTGACGAACGCGTCTAAAATGAAGCCAGACTTTATAGAATGTCTTTAAGCGTAATTAAGAGAAGAATTGTGTAGATAGTCTCGGTGACAGGGTATGAAATCGATATTATGTTTGCATCCAGTGTTTTGTGCGAGTTGTACGAAGAATAAGTATCAATGTTTAAAATTAAATTGTGAAGAAACAATTGTAAATAAGATCAATTACCCGGTAAAAATAGATGCTATGTTTGTCTGTGAAAATGAAAGCAGACAAAAAGACCGATTTTACATGTTTTAGTTTAGATCAATATGTTCACTTCTATTATTGGGAAGGTCTCAGAAAGATTACTACAACATATTGACAACCATTTTGGAGGTTTTCCAAGATTAATAAAATGTAAATTTGTTGAATAGATTAGCTATGTGTACCTCTAAGGTGGCCGTAACTACATCTATGTAATAGTTCAATTAATAATGACTCGACAAAAAACATAACAGACATTGGAGAAAGCATTTTACGCATGTAGATCATCACCTTCTAAATAATAAAAGGGGGATATGTCAATATGGTTTGTCATAACCAATAGGGCATGATATTGGAAAAGTGCCAATGGTGACATAAGTGTCTATAAATTAAAGGCAATATCCTCAGATATGAAGCAATGTTAGGCCGTATAATAGTTATATGAATCCCTGGTTTACGGACTTGCGGACCCGATTTCTTTCCACTTTGGAAAATGAAAATAATAATTTGTATTATTATTTATTATAACGTATACTAGCCTTTTGAACATTATAATAATAAATGGTGAAGGAACTAGTCGTATAAACCATCATTGGACATGATGAACAAAAACAGTCGAAGCTAAATTGATTACTTTGTATAACAAAAGTCTAATTAATATCAATTTCTGTTATTTACAAGTAGTACTTTAAAAATAATTGTACATTTAAAACTGAACTATTTATGTATTTATAACAATTATTGATGATTGTATTTTATGTCAACCAACCATTCATAATCTCCATCTATTTTTAGTTTTAATTGGACCTGACCAACTGGCCAAACTATTAAATTATATTTATTTATATTTTCGACCGCCACAGCCAAAATATTATCAAAGAAAAATCTGTAAACCAGGGAATCAAATTACTATGGCCTTCATAGGTCATTGCGACCCACAACTATGGTATATTGATATTAACAATGAACATGGATATTGTCTGTTATACCTACACTGGTGTGTATTTCTCTGTACCCACCAAAAGCGCTGCATAATGTATTGTGTGTATATATTAAATATATTAAATATACACACAGCTGAATGAGATTACAAATCATGCATAATTTAGAGCATTAATCAAAGTGCATCCATGCAGCGTGGCAAGGCTGTTAATTGTTTGCTCTCGTCTTATTTCATCATGTTTCATATGAAGGTGAGAATCTCAAATGTGCCAATGTTTATCCATCACGTGTAACAATCAGTATACTCTACCATTCTGCTATACCGTTATTTCCCATGTATAATGCGCTTTTTAATTTTTATTTTTTTAATTTTTTTAAAATTGGGGTTTGGAGTCACTTTCTAGATTATTTCACTAATATCATGACTTGTCAGTTTAGGGCAGGAGGAAACCCCATAACATCTGTAGCGTTGAATGTTGCAGTAAACCTGTGAGCACCAGCTGGTACTGACAAGACCAAGGACGATAACTGTATTGCCACTCTACAGACGGCGCATCCTATTAATATCACGTCAGAAATATACAGTTCGCAAACATTGATGTCGGGCTCCCGGGGCCAGATTTGAACCTGGAACCTTTGGCTCCCAAGTCCAATGTTTCACCACTGCGCCACCACTCGCCCCTCTCTGCTAGTATGCATATATCCAAAGACGGAGACTGACCAACATGTAACAATAAAATAGAATAGCTTGTCCAGATAAATATAAAGAATGCAATGAGTGGAATAGTATGCTGTTGGTTACACATGATAATATTTATCATCATCCTGACCATTATGAAATTGAATATTAATTTATTATTAATTATCCCTCTCCCTGCTGAAGGCAGCCAGAGATGTCATAAGAACAGTAGTATATGTGCCTAATCCAGCAGGGGTTAATGAGATCATATGGTTGATTTTTTAAAATAAAATTAAGACAGATCATGTCATGTATTATGTATAATTAATTGATAGATAATAATATGAATAATTAGATAGATAGATTGAAATGAAACAAAATAAAAAAAATGAAACAAAATAGATAGATGAATGTTAGGCAAATTAGATAAAATATTCATTTTTGTAATGTATTATAGTCGTTTAGTTGTACATTCTATACAGCTACCATACTTGCATTCCGATCCAATTCCACACCATTCCTTAGAACTGTTGGTCATTGCATAATCATCCGTCCAGTAGGAAATGACCAATAGCTTCAGAGAATGACTATGTTGATTGGTTGTCTGGAACCAATCAGAAGGCATTTTTTTTTTGCTGCATTCCTTAATTGCCTATTGTAATGAAACAATAATAATTCCTACATAATCCAAGAAAATTAAAATTGATCATGGAAAACTCAGGTAATTTAATTTATAGTTTGTTGGACTACTATGTGAATTGAATAGGTTAATTTCTACTCATAGACCAGCACTATGTTTATATTGTATATTTATATCATTATAATTACGCAGTAGCTTGATGTTTTCTTGTGCAATAATTGATATACTCAATAAAATTACTGAAGGGCCAATATGGCATTTTTGGACATATAAATTTAGATTTCTATTATTTTGATAACAATGAATTTCCAAATGTAATCTTCTAAGTATTCTTCAACTTGCATATGCATTGGAAGAACATTGGCACCAGCTTCCTCAAGTGGAGTTCTGAAGTTTGGTAAAAAGTATACACCCTAAAATATCTTCCAGCCCGTAATATATATTATTCACTACAAGTGGTTCTGCAGAAATCAGAAATTATGCCTATTAAAATTACAGAATTTGAGCATTTAGCCACAAAGTAAATCAATTCTGAAATCATTCCTTTAAATAAATGTGATAATATTTTATGTACAGATATTTTATCACGTTTGTTTATAGACATAACGGTAACTTCCAATTTCTATGGTTTTAAGTTTTTGGTTAACAATAACTGTACTAAACAAGTTTGATGAATTCTTGTTTTAATACTGGTATATCGGAAACATTCAATTATCATGTTTGAATTACTAGTATTCCAATTAATACAGATTTACGTTTGTATTTGTTTATTAATTTCATACATTTGTATTTGTTTATTAATTTCATCTTCAGAAAAAAAATAAAAATCATATTTTGTATCTTTAGAGATACTCTATAATACAAAATAGCTGTGTTACATTCATTATACCAATGCATTTTTGCTAACTACCGTATCTTAGAATTTGAATATTTAAAAAATATTTATTAACAATTGTTTTATTTATCCTATAATTTTATTTTTAAAAGATTAAAAAAAATATTATGATATAGTTTGTGCTTTCATTCATTTTGAAATGGTTGTTTTGTACATGTTTATTTTTCAATTGAAACAACTAAATAATTTGTTGTATTCACGCAATCAAATAATTAACACGGCTAGCATTCACCGACACTTAACTGTGACACCTACTTTTGTAGTATTGAATACTAGTATTCTGTATATTAGCACATGTTTACATATTTTCATTTTTAAAGTTTGCAATAAATTTCAGGACATAATTATGATAATACATTTTCAATTTTGCAATATTCCTACTACTTAAATTAGAATACTGGTAGTAAAAAATGCAATTTGTATTGATTTCTTCATGCAATGTTTTGGTACACTATCTATAGTGTGATGTTATGATCATCTGCAAGCTGTCATTAATTTGTATTCTCAGTGTGATAGTCCTGTTGAAAGGTATTAATGAACGTTTTGTAAATAGTGTAATTTGATTGTGTTTTTCGTTGTTATTAGACAAGTTCATGTTCCGAGAACATGGAGCAGTGATGTTTAATGTTTGCCGTTTTATTGTGTGTCCAGTGGCAAAAAAAAATAAGATTCAAAATATTTTGTACACTGAAGAATCTTTAAAGAGAGTTTTTGAAATATGTTCATCTTTGTTGTTGATTGTTTGAATGGTGATGTGCTGGAAAATACCTGTTCTTATCTTTCAATACCAGTATCATTACAGGGATGGAACAGATAATTGTGACCAGTATCATTACAGGGATGGGAACAGATAATTGTGACCAGTATCATTACAGGGATGGAACAGATAATTGTGACTTCGGCGCAACACAAGCTTCAGCGTCCCAACCACGTCCAGGACAAATAAATTGGCAGATTTCCATGAAAAATAGCTCCCGTTCTTAGCCATTTAACCCTCTCCCTGCTGGATTAGTCACTGCTCTTTAGGGTATCCCTGGTTGCTGTCAGCATGGTGAGGGTTAAACATATGCTATGTTAAAGGTATCTATGGGACATCCTGAAAATTAAAGATGTGACTACCATTAACATTGGGCCTATGGAGGACCCCCTTATTATTTTTTGAATTTCTAACACTGATCTTTCGTAATCTCTGATAGATATGTAGCCACGTGTAATACGGTATAAAATGATCCTACTGGTCATGGTCACCAGGATTGTCATTTTTGGTAGTGGGTTAAACTCACAATCCAGGCAACTTGGGTTTGAATCCATAGCTCTTCATGTTGGAGATGAAGACAAGAGAAACAAATTTTAATTTTAATTAAAACTGAAAATACTATGACAGGATCAATACAACATACCGGTAGTGGATAGTGGATACTACACACATTTAAGAAATAACTCTTCCAAAAACAGGAATACAAATTTTCTTTCCAGTATATATGTCATTGCAAATGGGCGAGATTCCTGCAGCAACTCCATAATCACTCACTCCAGAATATGTGTTCCACGACTTTCCAACCTCATAAATTTCATATGGTTTATAAGACTAGACAATTTATGAAGATAGAGATTGTTCACATAAGATTCAACAGTAACATAACATTTTGAATGTCAATTTCGTTATATGAAAGTTATATTAGTAAAGAAAACTCTGCAAGTAATACACCTACGTAAGTGATTTGATGGACCCTGAACACTAGTTATATGAAGATTTTATGTAAGCTTCATGTGAACAGATTGTTATTAGATAAACTACCATGAACCATAGAAACAGTTCAATATAGGGTAGTGCTCCTTTCTAATGTCCAGTACATGTGCTGTCTGTACTTTCTGTCCGGGACATGTCCGAGACATGTGC
>JAVCKZ010032340.1:0-19403 GCA_034780755.1 Lepetodrilus elevatus | reverse complement strand
GTATAGACAACGTCTGGGCCAAATTTGGTGCTTTTGGAAGAATGTGAACCAAAAAGTCCCTAACAGCCCCCACTATGTGTAGACAATGGAGAAGAGAGAGAGAGAGAGAGAGAGTGTGTGTGAGTGGAACTGAACTAATATGAAGGACAATACTCGCGGGTCACATGGTCATGGCAGTATCGCTAGTGAGACCATAGGACCACAGGTGTAGATGGTGGCAGCACCGCAATTGTTTCCGAGATGAATGGAAGACAGAATTTTCTAACTTCTCGCTAATGATTAATGGTTGTAGTCGTGGGGGGTGGGGGGATTAGGGATTTTTATTTTGGGAGGGTCGTGGCGTTTGGGATTGTGGGGAGGAAGGGTTTCTGGCCGGAGGTTGTTGGAGCAGTGTCACAGTCCACCGACTGAATGGAAGTCAGGCGGCATTGAATAAGTACAGAAAAAGAAAAAGACATTAGAGCGAAGTGGTGTCGTCGCTTGATCGAAGTCGCCTTTGTGCCGATTGTCGGTTAGCGAGAGACGGGGGTTGGGTGAACATGACTTGTCTCTCGACATGGAGAAAGTTGAGGGGTGGGTACCCCCATTGAGATGGGATCTAGTTAATACATGTCCCCCTTTGTGCTGCCTGGCTGCAGGGTTTGTGGTTTGTGATAATAGTCGGAGGGTAGTTGCTGTGTATCCGAGGTGGATTACTTTTCTCAAGCTGTGCGAAGGACGTGCTTGATTGTCCAGATTTTTTTCATACTGTATTTGGTCTGTGGCCTGTGTACTTCATTTTTTATTAGTCGGAGATAATTAGGTTTTCATTTACTTAGAACTTAATTAGAAGAGACACCATCAAAGAATCCAGGGATTATTGGGATAACAATTATCTGTCTTTGAAATAATTTGCACACATTCTTATGAGTAATTTCTATTGCTGTTTCTGTTGTTATTGAATATGGGGGTGGGTGATAACAAGAAAATTGGTACTGGAACTTTAAGAACAAATGTTTATGAACACAGTCAAATTTTGTTATCATTTAAACTTGGCAAATAATTATCTCTATTTCACAAGAAGCAACGACTGAATGTGTCAACATGCTTAAACGTGTCAAGCATGCTAATGTGTTTGGTGGATAAAAGCTTTGAGAAGATTGTATGCACTGGTATATGCTAAATTCACCTATGGGTCACCAAGTGGTTTGAAGTCGAATAAATCTCACAATTAATTACCAACAGCTAGCAGCAATTGAAGGTATAACATTTAAAATGATGAAGGTATCAGTAGTATTACTTACTTATACATATATATCAAAAACACTGCGGGTAATTTCTCAGTGTATAATGTGGTCTAATGTTAATGATAAATAATAGAGGAGGAGACACGAGAGAAGGATCCGAGGCAGACTTCACCTCGTAAACAACCCTTGAAAGGTGAAGTCAGGCCCAAACACGGAATTCACTTAGCGGCTACCTATCCTTCCACTCACCCCCCTCCCCCCTCCCTCTGTCCACTCTCCCCCACCCCCAAACTTTGCCAATACTTAGGTAAGAGTTGAGGCTCCTCTATAACCCTCTCAACATGCTCAATGAGCTACTATCTGAGGGGGTGGATGTGTGTCTAGTGCTTGTATACCTCCAATGGTCGTAGAATATAGTTGCTGTCGTCCCAAATGGGTGAAAGATTCCCGCAGCGACGTTAAATTCCATATTCACTCACTCACTGTAGTTGCTGATTAATAGACCTGTTAGTGCACACAATACAAATATCCCCCCTCCCACACAGTTCTGACCCCCACCGCCACCCCACCCCCCTAGTGAAGGTACATGTTTGAGTAAACCCTCTCTCTAAACCCTCATAAATATCTCAAAACTAACGGATGTCTACATCGACTACTTGAGTCTCTCTGGGCTGTCGATTTGGTTAAATTGTTTTTGAAACAAGATGACCCCCATGGGAATAGATTTGCTTGGATCTAACATGGAGGTTTCGTTGTGAAAAGAACTTTCACGTTTTATCAACAGATAATGTTATTTGATTTGTGAAGAAGACTCTTTATCAAGTATTAATTTGATTTACATCTGTGTATTCGCATGCTCGGTTCTAAATTGTTTGTTGTATATAACATCAAATTCTAATATAAATGTATTCTTGTGTGTCAAAAACTCACTTCAAAGTATGTTGCTATAGTAACATCTCTTAAAAAGTGATTTATTACTTTTCAATCTTGCGTGAAAGAATATCTCAACAAGTTCTTGCAAGTCAAATGTGAAGTGGTTGGGAAATCAAGCACTATTCAACTTTCAGTCAATGTGTATGAATGCACGAGTTAAGTCTATTTTGATAACGTCACTCGAGACATTTTTGTACTGAGTAGACTCTCTTTGATCGTGTGGGTATATATGGGCACTGTACGAGATAATTACTGATGATTAGTAACGAGATAATTACTGATGATTAGTAACTAGATGAAAGAAGACACGAAAAACTGTCAGACATCGTTAAAAAAGGAAATACTATGACATGATCACGATGACGATAGACCATGTTTACATTGTAGATAGTTATTAGGGAAGTTGTACCTGGTACAGAGGTATCTGTGATGTATGTATTTGCATCTTTAAAAATATGTACATTTAGTGTCAGGTCTGTAGGATTAACCACGTTTACTCTGTAAGGTAGCTTTCGTTGAAGCTTCTATAGCTTAGCATGAAATACATTGACACCCATATTTGGTAGATTATCTCAGTAAATAATTTATGGAATGACAAACAATTAAATACTTTTTATATTTTGTATGATGTAACAATTTTGTTTATTTGTTTGCATTTTTAATATTTATATTGCTGTCATTATAATCACATATCAATGTATGTGATTATTATGAGAATAAACTCTGTTCTATTATTTTTATGTTATTTTGAGTAAATATTATTTTATACAGACCCAACCAAAACAAATTAAAAAAGACGTGTTTTGCACAATTAATAACAAATCTGTTTATATTGCTAGCATTAAATGGTAATGCGCATTATTTTATGCAAAGGACAGAACAGGCTAAAAGGCTCAATTTGCATGTGCTGATTCACACACCCGCGCACGTGCAAATTGAGCCTTTTTGTCTGTTTAAGTTTTTTTATTTTTCAATCCCATGAAGTACTGAGATAATCTAGGAAATAGGGATGCCAATGCAATTCATGCCAAGCTATATGATGACGGTTTTAAGCCTATTGCGCCAGTTACAATTGAACTGTATTGATCTATGGTTCGGTAATTGTTATAAATCCCATGCTCATTCATTGAGTCACTGATAGCTGGTGCAAACAGTGTTTCACAATAATTTACATTCACATTCATAGGGTTGGTCCACTTGGCATTTCATGTTGGGGAAAAACCTAACCACGA
Source organism: Lepetodrilus elevatus (assembly GCA_034780755.1). NCBI lineage: Eukaryota > Metazoa > Mollusca > Gastropoda > Lepetellida > Lepetodrilidae > Lepetodrilus > Lepetodrilus elevatus. The sequence continues at coordinate 16,012 of JAVCKZ010032340.1, read as the reverse complement.
TGAATGCTACTTATTATTTTCTTGAAAAAAAGGGAAATAAAAATGGGATCCATGCCTAACTTCACAATTTATCTGATTCCACTTTGCATTGAGGTGCATTAGATTACAACATATTTTATCGACTTAATTTCAACATGATTAGACAAAAGTGAAACACGTATCATGATCCCCTCCTTCATTATAATGATGACTCACAGTTACATTCTGTAACTAACGTTAAAACTTATTCTCCTGAATAGTGATACAAACAAAATGTTATGACTTTCTACTAGCCCTTAGGATACCTTTAGCATTGGGAGAAATGGCCCGGGCTAGAGGACTAGTGTTAATTTTGATCTGTATCACGAGTGTTCGAGATATATGACATTAGCCCAGTTTTACCAATCACAGATGTCAGTGTTAGAACTTAACTTTAAAACATGAAATTTCCACTCGCCCGTAAGATACCTTTAACATTACAAGAAATGGATCGGGCCGCTGTGTGAGTGGGAACTTCTAACCCTGAGGTGCTACCAGTTTTAAGAAGGCTCACTGTATTTAACATGTTGTTTTTATTTGTGACAGGTGATGTCTCCGGGATAGAGATGCAGGTGATCCCCCAGACCCAGTTCATCCCTCTGCCGGACGCCCTGTGCCTCATCATCATGGACCTGAACAACCGCCGCATCGTGGCCACGCTGGACACCATCAAGGAGAAGCTGTTCCAGTGGTACCGCGAGATGATGATGATGCCCGCCGACCAGCTCATCTTCGAGACGCTGGGCGGACTCATCCAGGAGCGCAAGGTCTTCCATTCAGGTGAGTGCCCTTGCTTCGTAGGCGGGACCAGTTCTGCTGGAACTGTATGTTGTCCTTTGAGCTCTGCGGGATAAATTACCATCTGACTGTATTATATCTGCAGTCATTGTAGTTCTTTTAATCTGCTGGATAAAGGACCATCAGCTGCATCTGCAGTCATTGTAGCTTTTCTAAGTATATCCCTACTGGATAAATCACCATCTGCAGTCATTGTAGCTCTCTTAACCCTAATATCTGCTGGATAAATCACCATCTGCTGCATCTGCAGTCATTGTAGCTTTCCTAGTTATATCCCTACTGGATAAATCACCATCTGCTGTATCTGCAGTTATTGTAGCTCCCTACTGGATAAATCTCCCATCTGCTGCATCTGCAGTCATTGTAGATCTCTTAAGCATAGAATCTGCTGGATAAATCATCATCTTCTGCATCTGCAGTCATTGTAGATCTCCTAATTATATCCCTACTGGATAAATCACCATCTGCTGCATCTGCAGTCATTGTAGATCTCTTAAGCATAGCATCTGCTGGATAAATCACCATCTACTGCATCTGCAGTTAATTATAGTAATATCCCTACTAGATAAATTGCCATCTGCAGTTATTGTAGTTCTCCTATCTCCAGCTTGACCACCTTGACTTCACCATGGCAGGCCAGGAAGTGCTATCTTCCCTGTATTAATACCACTCATCCCTGGTGAAACCTTCAAGCTCATCGGCTACACAAAATCTTGGCAGCTTCATTCCAATAATTTAAACATTTTTCTTGACTTTTTTTTCTTTCTTTCTGATAACTGAATCTCAGAACATTTGCGAATTGCAGCTAGCACTTTATTTTACATTAGAGCAAGTTTTGCAATCAATATGTTGTATGAGGGAAACATTACACCTGACCGACAAGTAATATTTACAGGGTTTGTTTCTGTAATGTCTGTTGTCACTTTAGACATGTGGAATCTAGAAAAACTAGTACTAGGCCTGCACAAAAGTCAATGGTTTAAATTACAACTAAATTTGTTTTTTTCCCTTAGAAAATTTCGCATTTGTTTTTATAAATCAATTTTCATTTGGCACGTTTCTGTAAATAGTTCCGAGGCTGACGGTTCTAATCTCAGCTGTCGGCATAGGTGAGCGTCGACATGGGTGAATGTTCATGTTTTTTTCTTCCTATGTGGATGATGTGGAATGTGACTGGTTCCTTCCCATTCAATGTTTGCGAAAATTACATTTCCGACATGATCATGATAGGATGCAGTGTTTATACCGTGACAATGCAGTTATCATCCTTGGTCTGTCAGTACCAGTCGCAAATGGGTGAAAGATTCTCGCAGCGACGTTAAACTCCATATTAACTCACTGTCAGTACCAGCTGATGCTCACAGGTTTACTGCAACATTCAACACTATGGATGTTGCAGTTTCCTCCTATCCTAAAATGCCAAGATGTGATATGTGATACTAAAAAATAAAAAAATAAAAATGTATACCAGGTAATGGTATACATTACATTTGCTTGAAAAAGAAAATATAATAGGTAACGTAACATTTATGAACTATGATGGATATTTATGCTATGTGGAATGCACATGGAGGGAGGGGAACCTGGAGTAATCTTCCTCTCAAGAAGCAAGTCCACGATATTCATGTTAAAGCATCATTATGCATGAAGCATCTCACCTCAGTCATGTCAGTGCGGAGCCTCAAATCTCGCACTATCTCTTCTCACAGACTGAACATGACCGTAATCTAGCAGAGTTATAATGATCTGGCCGCAATTTTCTTGGGAAACGTCCCAGTATAAAACCCATTTTGGAAAACCTTTTAAGATGAAGAATGGTAAAGAGGGGAGAGGAAAAACTCTGGACAGATTCGCTAAGAGTCGTAAATCAGTGCGAGGCTCACGCAAATCTGACATTACTGTTAATAAACACCGTTCACAGGTGACAGCTCGTGAGATTGGCAGAGCATGGAGAGATTGTAGGAACCATCAGAGGTATACGTTAACCATCGCTTACACTCAGCCATGTTTTCTCAATCGGCGCTAAACGCAACACAAAGATACACACGGCATAAAAACCATTGTGATCTGCAGTTCTTTATCGGGGCTCGCGATGAAGGAATATATGCACCCCTGTGTTAATGCATCAACAAATTTCTGATGTTTATGCCTGTTCTGGTCTCGGTCTTTTGAAGAAAAACAGCCCTGATTGAGTATATGTCATGATTTTTTTTCCGCCTGTTATATCAAAGTTATGAATGTGCCGAGTGGCGAGTGTTGCATGCTGGGTGTAATAGAATGATCCATATATCATGTCCATGGTACTGCCGTGGAACACGCAGCGAAAACTGGCTTCCAGAACAATGCATGCATTTGTTTGTGTGTGTGTGCGTGTGTATTTGTGTGTGTGTGTTTGCGTGCTCGTGCATTTCACACATCGTTCCCAGGTGCTAACAATAACAGCTAACGTAATGGAAAATCAGTTTTCCCATTGGTGTAAAATAGCTATAAATGACAGACATTCTGACATCTGATAGTTAAGCGATGTGTTTTTCACCTTCCATTTTGTAAAGAATTTTGCTAAAGAAATTGATGCTGTTGATAGTATGAGCTTTGTTTAGTTTCTGTGTTATCTTTAGAAGTCAAACGAATCGACAGAAACAACTCAAACAACATAAAGTTAATGAAGATCTGTCTCGCCAAAAGTTAATTAAAACCAGTGAATTACAGTATGTTCGGCTTTTCCATTCTCATTGTCTCGTCTGGCAGCTGAAAGGTAGAACATTTGGACTTCAGAGCCAAAGACCCCGAGTTCAAATCCCATCCTGGCATCAATGTTCGCAAAAGTTATCTTTCTGACGCAATATTGATAGGATGCACTGACTGTACTGTGGCAATGCAGTCATCATCCATGGTCTGTCAGTACCAGTCAGTGCTCGCAGGTTTACTGCAACATTCAGTGCTACGGATGTTGTGGGTTTCCTCCTGACAAGCCGTGATATAAATGAAAAAAATGTTGAGGCTCTAAGCCCCAATTAAAAAAAAAAACAGGAAAGAAAATAAAGAAAGGTAGAGTAGATTGTAGGACCAGATTGAAGCAGGAGAAAAAAATGGATGCAAAAAGAATGTAATGAACTACAAAAAATAACGTTCACTTTATTGATTTTGAACGGTATCTGACAAAGCATCAAACTTTATTTTATTTACAGCCCCCTGCGCATTTCACGCTAATGCAGATCGTATTGGTATTGGTCCCCGAGAGCTATACATGGGCTGACTAATGTGAACCGCTGTGACTAACAAGTTGCCAGGCACTCATCTCAAAAACCAAAATTGCTGTATCTGGCTTTATCGTGTGCGCGTCTATTGGGGGATTCCACATCCATTGGAAACATTAAACAAATAACGCTAACAGTAACTTTTATGTCACACTGGTGTCAAATTATCCAAAATACGCTGCTCAATGCAAATGTTTGCCATCTTTTGGGGATTTGAATCTTGACAGTTGGATGTGGTTTTTATCACATTTTCTTTTTTAATGCTAATTTTTAAAGCAAGTTTTCAGCACTGATGTGTAAGAAATTGAAATAGACGTCAGAATTATAATGACCATGTTTATTGATATTACAGTTGCTGTATTTTCTTTCTCGAGGTTTAAACAATTTGACAGCTACGACAGTGGCAAATGACTCTTTTGTGAAACGAACCCTAGGGTTAATTACCAGAATCACAGAGTATCGGAGATATATGACATTAGCCCAGTTTTCACCAATCGCAGATGTTACCAGTTGTAAGATGACCATTAGCCCTTTCTGCTGAGCCATGATCATAAATCACGGAACGTAGAAGGCATATAATTCATGTTATTTATTGGTTCACTAACCACAACACTCTGTGACAAATGCATGCAAGTTATCAGATTATTGGGATTATCGCTGGCAATGACATGCAATGATGTAGGGCGGTGATGTATTTCTAGGGCAACTTCAATTTCCTCCGGCACTCAGAAGGTTAATAATATAGGATATTATTGTAATTTAGTGACCGGTAGATTAACATTACGGGTATGAGGACACATTTCTTTGAGGTGTAATATTATAGGATATTATTGTGCGATTTAACATATGATTGTCCAAGTGTATTTATTATAAATGAAGTAAATATTCTTCATGAAATAGAAATCAAACCATGGAATTATTTTGCACTTGTAGATAGCTGCGTTTTCCCTACAAATTAGTTTTTGTATACAATGTGTTGGAAATGCAAATTGATATTTTCGTGCCGTTCATTGTTTTTATCTTACTGGTAATTCAAGTTTAATGGATTTAATTTCATGCTCAATGCATAAAGATTCTATCTAATCTAGTACAGCATCTGCATATAACATTAAATTGATATTTTATCAACTTCCGCCATGCAATGCAGTTTGTGAGTGCTGACTCGGTACTTTATTGGAAAACCAGTGTCAGTATTTTAATGTATTTTCATTTCACATAATTGAGTTGTTATTTTTTTTTGTATCTGGAAAACTTGTTTAACTGAAGTAAACATTTTAACAATGCAAGGAATTCCCAGAAAATTGCAAACATAATATTTATAATGGGTGATAAAGAGTGAATACAGGTTATAGGTTTTTTAAGTAACGTTCCAGTGGCTGAGAAACATTTTATCTTCTTTTTTTTATTTAGGCCCAAGTATGTTAATAGTTACTCTGAGTTGTAAGTGGTTTATTATGTCGACAATTATGCCATAATTAAACACAGACTTCTTTGTGCTATGTCAATTTGAGCAATAATGTAAAATACACATTAACACACCCTCTCGACAGGAGTACATAGGAAAGACTGATGGATATTATTTTTAGGATTCAGGGAAAATCGTTCAGGTAATTATGACATTGTGCGATTTACATTTACATGTTGGAGTCCTCCATTGTGATTATGGCTACTTGTGGCTACTTGATAAATTGTCAGAGCCAATAAGAAAACTTGTTTTCTATGCTGCGGAAACTTGTGGTTGCCTTGGCAACACCTAATGTGACTTAATAAAACAGTAGTGGTTGTCCACGAGGAACCATTGTGGATAGAGTACATCACCAGCCCATTCCATTCCACGGGGGAAAGTAGGTGATCACCACGATCTCAACTATCACCAGTCCATTCCACGCAAAAGTGGGTAGTCAGGTGGCAATTTGTGCGGAATGAGTTATGTCCATTTGGACAGCCGCACAGATTGGAACAGAATTGTTGAGCAAGGATGAACGGACAAGAAATTAGAACACTTCATGGAAATTCTAGTTGTCAAGTCAATATTGAATATAACTTGATTTTTTAAAATATATAAAAAGAAATTCTGTTTATTTTATTTATAATTTTGCCTGAATAAACTGAAAGCTAGAATATTGAAGAGTATCTAGGAATGTTCTTCATTGGGAACATTTATGGCACTTTATATAATTATACTAATATAGATCTAGTTTTTTAAATAAGTACCATTTTCAATTTCGGATTTCGTATTTTTTTCATTTTAAGTGCTGTTATACTCAGAAATACTTCTTTTAACCTGGAAGCTGCCCTCCACAGCTAACTGACAGGTGACATCCTTGCCATCTAAGCTGTATTTATTCTGTAATATCCAACCCTAATTAGGCATGCCAATCACATGGTATTGGGTTTAAATTAAGCTTTTTATTTCTTCCCTTACTTTCTTGGGCTCTCTTCCATTTAAAGAATAGTTTGTCATCGTTCTCTCCACAATTGGAAGATGAATTGGGGGGTTGGGAGAGATAGGCAGGATGATGGGGTGTGTGGGTGAGATCTATCAACTTTCTACCGAGCTCACTTCCATTTAAAGAATAGTTTGTCATCGTTCTCTCTCCCCAATTGGAAGATTGTGTGTGTGTGTGTGTGTGTGTGTGTGTGTGTGTGTGTGTGTGTGCGTGCGTGTGCGTGTGCGTGTGTCCATATACGAAGATTGTGTGTGTGTGTGCCTGTTCGGTGTATGTGTGTGTCTGTTTGGTGTATGTGTGTGTGTGTGTGTGTGTGCATGTTGATATGCGTGTGTGAGGATGGGGTTGGGGGTGCGATGGGTGTGTATCTGTGATATGTGCATGTATGATGTGTTCATGTTTGATGTTTGATGTTTGTTTGTGTTTGATGGGTGTTTGGGCGAGTTTTATCAAACATAATGTAAGAAGAATGAACTTGGGAGTAAATAGCCATATGAGTCCTAGTCGCTGGCAGCTCCAAGTAAAAAGCTGAGCCAGTTTATGCACAGCGATAAATCTGTTCCTGATAACGGCCGTGCGCTGGCGGAGACTTCCAGCGCAGAGGATCAGGTAATCCCCCAATGGCAGGTCCAAATCCTCTCAGAATTATTCTCCATCGCTACATGTTTCCCACCGATATTCATCAGGTTTGTGCAATCGACCTCCAGGCTCGCATCTGCGTGCGGCTTTTGCAGCTTTTGCGTCTCCCGAGACGTGTCTTCATATCATCTGCTGTGTGTCCTTTCTCAATTTATCACGAAGAAGTGAATGAAATATGTAGGCTTCAGTGTCCGGCTTTCCGGCAAATTCTTATGGTTCTCGTCTCGAATACCTCCAGGGAAACTGATTAGTAGTTTTGCCACCGGCGTTATCTGCTTACTGGAATTCAATTGTGATGAATTTGTGTCATTTTCAGGATGGATAATTTCATTTAATGTTGCGTTACATTTCGCTCGTTTCTGAATTATGGAAAAATGGATGACATATGTATAATTTTCGTTGGTAATTTTGTTACTTTGGCGACTCTTTAATTTCACAGTTCAAGACAAAGTTTAAATTTTATTCAAATTAATTCAGCATTCTAAGAAATCACTATTAAATGCAAATTTAATTCTCAAAACTAACTTTTTCTCACAATGTCAAATGGGTGCAAACCAACGGCAGCCATTATGGAACCAATTTTAAATTGTTCTAGCTTGTCAATTTACTTTAGTGGGTTGAATTCTTTTTTATTATGAATTCGCGATTGGATGCAAAAAAATTGTCGTTTACTTTCTGAGATTAAGTCTAGAATTCATTTGCTGGTGGTGCCATCTTGGCGCTGCCTGTCAGACTGGTGTATGTTTTGTGACCGTGGCGCCCGACATGGGCAGAGTACTCTGTTCAGGTATCCCTGCATCAATCTCCTGCCTATTACAGTTACAGCTAGGGTCACGTTACTTCATAATGCGCACTTCCATGCAGTTTGTGCTCGAAACACTCTCATTCAATTCCCACTGTAAATTGCTTCCATGATGAACAACCGGTTCCAATTCGATCAAGTTCAGTTTCTCATTGACAAATATAGATAAATCTGAGCGATTCCTGTATTTTGTCGAATCTCAAGAATTAGATTCTTGTATATCTCTGTTTTAATTATAATTCTTCATTTACATATTTTACAAGCTCAGTTATTGTCATGTTTAGATTAAAATAAAAAGACAGAATTGCATCAGTTGAAGCCATCAAATGGCAAGTGATATATCCAATTAAAAATATTTTAATAAAATTGCCACACAAAAAAAAAGGACTATTTTGACAGATTTCTATTACGGACAAAGATTTACGAGTTGCCATTTATTCTAAATTGAGGTGACATTTCCATGTGAAATAACGAGGCATGATCAATTAGAAGAGCTGTGCCCGGGTGTCACAATATTACAATGGCCCTACGAATGCCATAGGCTTTCAGGAGCAGCACTTGTTCCACATTACCGATGATGATCGCGTCTGTCCGCGCCATCATTATTGGGGAATTAGGGGGGTCGTTCATATCTCTGGGATCCAGCTGATCACCGGTTTCCCCCTGATTTGTCCCGCGCTCTCCCCCTCCCCACCCCGAGCTACTCAATGACGCGGCAGCTCGCATCTTCCCGCATCCCCCGGCTCTAACTAGTGACGTATTCTCCCACTGACTGACTGCCATCGCATCCTACAACGTCAATTTTCTTCATATAATTTTCTGCCTGAAAAGATTGCTCCACTCCACGAGTGGAATCTGTCGGAGATTTTCTCCCAATTGTAATGCCGATCTGTCAATCATTCCGGCTTCATTGCCTCCGGAGTTCGGGAATACAGATATTTTTTTAAAACCGTGTGTGCGGAATGAGCGAGAAAGGGGGGCTACGCGAGATAATGAATTGCGAGAGGGTACGATATCAAAATACCTCCGTAAAATAGAATTATTGACAGGAGAACGAGAAGGAAAAAATGGATCTCGGTTTTCTAGGAATAGTCTGCGTCTGAAAACGCCACTCACCCAAGGCTATGGAATGATGGGCTTTATTTGAATGGAACGGTACACGGGGCTAGGTCCATTAGGATGATGAGTTCAACATTGTTTTATTTACGTCAAGTTTTATGCAGAGGTTAGTGGCACACGCTGAAGAAATGTGCCAATCGGTGAAATGATCATTAAACCTTGTCAAGCCCACAGCTAGAGCTCATTATGTTTCTGCGCAAATGTATTTCTTTATTTTGCACATTAATCATGGTTTTTCGCAGGAAATATTGACATTTAGTTCTGATTCTGACAAATAATTATCGTAATTTTAAAATAAAAATTACTAACTAAAAATGCATGGATCAAAATGATCCATGCATTTTTAGTTAGTAATTTGTATTAGGTTTTATCTGGTTCTATATGATTATGAAACTAAGGAGATTTGTGAACAAAATTTTGAGTTGAAAATAAAATCGTGCTAAAAATATTTTGTAATCTAATTTTCCCTGCTGAATTAGGGTACAAACACTGCTCTTTTAGGCATCTCCAGTAGCATCTAGCATGGATAGAGTTAAATAGTTTTTTTCTTCTGTAATTTCATCTGACCTTATGACCTTCTCATTAACTACTATCATCACCAATAGTGACCGACTGAACAACCGTGATAACATATCTGCTATTTCAAGATGACTAAATTGCGAACGGCACTAACTAAGCCAGCCGTGCTATAACACTTCCGAATTATTCCGTCGATGCTATGTTTCCAATTCTGGGCAGATCAGCGACATTATTGGAACTGTTCTGACAGCAGACAGTAGAGGTCTGGTTCCGTTTTAATGGACGAGTGTGGAAAATCGAAAACTGAAGTAGTTGGAAGAAAAGCAATTAAAGCCCAAATAGAGCCTTTTAGCATATCTTTTCAGCCGACTGAATGTATTTGGAGTATTAATAAGCATTCATGTTTGTGTTGATTGTAGAAAGAAGCCATTCAATCAGCAAATATTAATCACTGTTATTGCGCGGCTCCACTGTGATCTAACAGTCATGGAATCCATACCAGAGCTTTGATCTCAACACGGGCATTAAGAGATTTCTCTTCATTGCCGCCGATGCAAGACAATAAAGTTTTTTTTACCTCATTATTTCTTTTGTAGGATTTTATGTGCTATTGACCTGCCGATTTTATGACAAGTTTTCTGTGATGTCATTACGGCACTTTTCTCCCGTTTTCTGGCGATGTCAGACTGTTCTCGGTGTCCGAGACTTGCCTAGCAATCGCCTCGCGATGCGGTCATGGCGTCAAAATGTGAACTCGAAAACGCGCTCTTGTAGAAAGGATTTTCATTTGGGTTCTCAGCTGGCGAAATGTTTGCTTGAAAATAATTAAATCTAAATGCTTTCATTTTTTCTCTACTTCTGAACTACAAAATTATTGGTGAGCTTACAATTTTCCTCATTACTTCTAGTTTGTATTCTTTAACATTGTTCATGCTAGAGGCTCGTCGCAAATGGGTGAAAGATTCCCGATTCCCGATTTCCTCCATATTCACTCACTCATGCTGGAGGCAGCTGCAGATGCCCTATAAAACACTGGTTTAAAAAGAAAACTAATAATTTGCCACTGGAAAGGTTACCATTGCACTCATTATCAAATTACAACCCTCTTTACTATTACATTTTCTAATATGGTGAGAATTTCCCAAGGAGATTGTACTATCGGATTACCTCACTTCCGACATCATAATGCACAAGAATATATAGTACCTCACCTGTTAACCCTTTTGTAGTTGGCAGTAACCAGATATGCCTACATGTTAACTTAATAGGCAATTATTCTCTACTATGTCTGTCACAAAAGTAAAAAATGTGCAGTTTTTAATACATATCTAATAAGTAATTTTGAGGATTGGACAAAATTAGAGATACACCAAATTTATGTACACTTGTCATTTTCAGCATATCACTCTTTCTTTAAAAAAATTAATTTTTATACAGTAAACATTATTTTAAATTTAATTTATTTAAAACAGAAGGATTCCCTGAGTGAATAATGACAAATGACACTAGGATCACTGCCTTGTTAATGACTAATGACATCTGGATCACTGCCTGGTTGTTACTTACGAAGCTACTAAGTAACAAGTCTCATCTAAGTAACAAGTCTTGTCTACCTTTAAATTATTCAGCGGGCTCGATTCTTTGTCCACCTTGGTTAAAGAATTTTATGTCCACCTTGACACTGACCATTATTCCCGGGTGCATAAATGTCTGGGCGGTGTCATCTCGGATCTCGATCACAAATAAACACCAGTCAATGCTGTCTACCCACCTGATCAGCATTGTAAATTTCATTTCCTTTATGCAGGGTCCAGTGTAAACTCTAGTACGGAAATAACCAGGTAGAATTTCATTCGCTTATCTTAATAGGCTGCCTAGTGTTGCCGTTTTACAACCCGGCCAAGTGACAGGTATATATTGTACCCAGATACTGTTCAAAGTAGTGGCTGTAGAACAGGCTAAATTGCTCCAGCCGAACAAGTGCAGATTTTTATTGAACTGAATGTGGTTGAGCCAAAGTGTTCAGATATTATTGAGCCGAACAATTGTTCAGCTTTTTATATTGAACTAAATCAGGGTCAGATTTGAGTACTCGGAGGGTATTATAATGCCTACAGACAGACAGACAGTCAGACAGACAGACAGAGAGACAGACAGACAGACAGTGTTAGGAGAGTAAGACAGCAGCTGTCTAGCTCGACTATCTAGGTATTGGGGCCATTGCTGAATGATATCCGAGGTTTATGGCTTCTATTTTGCGTATGTTACCACGAGATGTGAGCTAGTAATGCATCCACAGCCCACTTCTGCCGACAGGATAGCAATTTACTGCCTCAATTATCACAATAACCAGTGGTTAGGAAAACACTACGATTGAGGTAGGACTTTCGCTACTGTATACCTAGAGACTAATGTTAGTAAATAGCCCTTTCATCGGTACTTGTGTCGAAAACAGATACCAGTATTACCGGTGTAAGTAAACCCGAGCCAGAAATATGGTGGTATTTTGATACGCATGTTTGTTTTTACTTTGAGTAATGTTCAAATGTGTTGAGATTCTGTCTATTCAGATTACTTCAAGCTTGTGATTAGTGAAAACAAATGTTTCTGTTTGTTCTCGGCTCTGGCTTAATGTATATATCCATGCATCGCTAAATATATATCATGAAGACATCGGAGTTTCTGTAAGAAATACCCAAAACATTTTCCGCAAATGTTGCGAAAGTGTATGCGGCGAATAGCAACACATGTGGGCTAAAAACACTTCCTGCCTTACTGATGGTTTACTGCATGTTTTATGAGAAATATGAAGGGATGTAAAATGTTTTGTGAACAAGCAAAGCAGTTTTTCCCTGGCTGAGTGGCACTGGCAGCATGTATCCAACCACTTCACGCAGAGGATTATCAAACGATTCCAGCTCGTTCCAATGGCACTATTGAACTGGGAGACCTTCTGTAGGATCAAATAGACTGAATTAATCACTGTTTTAGGGCTGCTTGCGTTTGATGTGCTTTCTTAGCAAACATGCTATAGAAACACACCCTGGTCCTTTACCACTGCGAGACGGTTTCATGTGCTTCTTTGCACTGGCTTGGGTTTGTGAAGGAGTTAGTAATGAAAGGAATGGTCTGGGAGCAATCTGAAGTCAATTGCTTGGACACTGGTCCTGGTTCTAGTGTTATCAGGGCATTGGAACAATAGACTGAGGTGGTGTGGAGTGGAGGTGGGTGCCGGTCGGAGGAACACTACTAGATCGTCAAAGGCTGCTCAAGATGTCCGTTAGTGCTGAAATCTATTTTTTTTAAATGGCCATGATTTATTTTTTATTTAAAGAAATATTATTTGAAAAATTCAGTTTTAATCTGCATACTGCTTTAGTATATTTGAAAGTCGGCTTACTGTAGAAACATCCTGAGAAAAACACTTCGACATTTATTTGTCGTCACAAATTGGTGAAAGATTCCCACTCCATATTCACTCAAACTCATTTTGTCCTGTGTTACGCTATGTCCCAAGATGTGTTGAATGTTACGTGTTATACGTACGTCTCATCTTGTGAACTATGTGCTATGTCATCCTGTGCATTCTGTCACTGTATGCTATGGAAGCATGGTTGTGATATACTCATCAAAATTAATTAAAGGCCAGAAACCTTTTTGAACATAAATTTAGCTTTATATTAATTTTACATCAAATAATTTCCTAGCATATTCAACCTTCATGTAGTCTTCAAGCACTTGCAGACACATTGGAAGAATAATGGCACCAGATTCCTCAAGCGGAGGTCCAATATTTAATTTTTAATAATTGTCTAATGGGATATCCTGTATTGTATGTCATGGTACATGTCATACATGGTACCTGTCCAATGCCATGCTATCATCGTTTCAAAGATTCCTGCCATCACGTAAAACTATAATTCACTCACGTATGCCAACTATTATGTTGTATGTCATGCTATATGTCCTAAAGTCATGCTATATGTCCTAAAGTTGTGATGTATGTCCTAAAGTCATGCTACATGTCCTAAAGTCATGATGTATGTCCTAAAGTCGTGATGTATGTCCTAAAGTTGTGATGTATGTCCTAAAGTCATGCTACATGTCCTAAAGTCGTGATGTATGTCCTAAAGTCGTGATGTATGTCCTAAAGTCGTGATGTATGTCCTAAGTCATGCTATATGTCCTAAATTCATGCTATATGTCCTAAAGTCGTGATGTATGTCCTAAAGTCGTGATGTATGTCCTAAAGTCATGCTACATGTCCTAAAGTCGTGATGTATGTTCGTCTTGTAGATTGCTCCCAGCACCCAGGTGAGTCAATGGATGTGTTTTATCGCACAAAAATAACACATGTTACTTTTCATGACACGTTATTCACGCACTGTTACAACTTTTCCACACCAGTTGAAATGATTTAATGTTATTGATGAACATGTATGATGTTATGATTCCTGCAGCAACGTTAAACTCCATAATCACTCACTCACTCACTCTTACGACATTATGATACACATCAGCATCTGATATTGCTACTTTTGAAGTATTTTTTTTTTGTTATGAACTGAAAATATACTCAACAAATTTAAATAAGTGCTGGCAGATATTTTATAGATAAGCCTTCTACAAAATTTCCAAACTGGAATTCAGGATTCTGGTACCGTTTTTCTTCCAATGTGTCTGCAAGATCTTGAAGATACCTTGAGCCTGTAGACCTTCAAAAAATCTTGAAAATCTTCATTGTTGAAATAATACAAAGCTAAATGTGTACACCTAAAAAGGCTACTGACCCTCTAATTAATTTTGTTTTAATATATGAACATTAATTGATTGAATTAGCGTTTTTCGTCGCAGCGGGAATCTTTCACCCAAACACGACATATGAGCAATAGGAACTAAAATAAATCTCTGAGATCGTTGGTGAACGGTTAATTTCCTTCAGATGTCATGGTCCGTCTTGTGTCCACTCAGATCAATACCCGAGTGACTCCTGTCTGGTCCTAGGCTGCTAATTACAATCACAGAGTGTCTCAGCTAGTGTAAATTGGCCAGAGCTGCAAGTCCTAAGGCTGGGAATTATCCTCAGTGAGTCAAGGACTCCTGTACCTGTGTGTGGACCACACTCGCCGTCTTGCCCTCATTCTTGCCCTCGTTCTTGCCCTCATTCTTGCCCACATTATTGTTTTTGCCCTCATTCTTGCCCTCGTTCTTGCCCTCATTCTTGCCCTAGTTTTTGCCCTTGTTCTTGCCCTCATTCTTGCCCTCGTTATTGCAATTTATATATTAACACACAATATTTTATTATACCCACAAAAGCAATATTGTTGAGCACAAATTTCTGGTTTGAACCTCTTCGCAAATGAGTGAAAGATTCCTGCAGCGATGTTAAACTCCATAATCACTCACTCACTGGTTTGAACCTAAACACCCAGAAACTAACCTAACTAATTTTCTGTCGTCGCCTATGGGTGAGATATTCCCGCCGCGACGTTAAACATTAATTCAATCAAAAAACTAATTCTCTTAACATTGTTAGATGGACAGCAATGTTAGATTGACAGCGACTACCAATGATGTAGTAGTAGGTACACAGTAACCCCAGATACTGTACCACCCCTAGTACACTTTGTTATCTGTAAAGAAACTACTTAGTTCACCAATAACATAGGCTACCAGCTCAATGAGTCAAGCCAATGTCGTGCCCAAGTCTTTACAGATCCACCAGCTTGTACTTTAAGTTATAGAATGTAGGTTTAACTCCTTAATGGAGATATGTCACTACCCTTTACCTACTCAGCGATCGAAACTAACTACAAAACTTACTAGCCTGAATAGTGATACAAATAACAAATGTTATGAATTTCTACTAGTTCTTAGGATACCTTTAGCATTGGGAGAAATGACTGGCTAGAGGACTAGTGTTAATTTTGATCCCTGTAGCCTACTGTGGCAATTAGCCGCCGAGCCATAAGGCATCTGTGGTTGTCACCCACATGGAAAAGGTTAAATTAAAGTCGGTTCAGGGATCATTGCTCCCAGAACTGTTTTCAAATGGCAAAAGGATCAAAGTAGGAAAGGATTTCAGTGTTGCGAGAGATGCACTGTGAACACTTTCACCTTTCACAGTCTGGTAACTCTTCTTGTCATACGAGTGACGAGTGACGAGTGACGGTGTTCATTTAGTCCTTTATGAATCATGCATCTCGAACTTTAATGTGCAGACAAATAGGAAAATGCATTGATGAAACCTTTCTTATGACCCTCTTTCCCAGGCTGGGTCAAAGAGAAATATACTGCGGATTCTTTAAGATCTATTGCTTTTACACGTATCCTTTATGTGATAGTTAGACCACGAGGTTCGTGGTTTAATCGTGGAAGGCCCAGTTAAACAACGAGGCGCGTAGCGCCGA
>JAVCKZ010032229.1:0-19416 GCA_034780755.1 Lepetodrilus elevatus | reverse complement strand
TGTTCATAAAACGTCATGTGACGTCATAGTCTGAGTACGTTTTTGTGCTCAGAAAGTTTCGTAATCTCTGGGCCAGGCACGGCAACAGACAATTCTGCTTTCATCTGAAATCAAGGCCTGGATGTAGGACCTATCTCCAACAAATATATCAACCCCTGGACAAATACATCACCAGATTTACATGGATCAGTGGAAAATTAACACGCATGAAATATGATTTGTTTAGGAATGATTTATGTACCTTGAAATATATTTTGAAGAGTTGGTTGACTAAATTCAGCATGCCCCACTTTTTGGTATCTTCCACTGCTGCTCGGCTGAAAAGAACAAACAAGGAAAATCACCTACAGTAACCTCAATGGCTCAACCTCTATCATGTCCAGATAAACGTGTTCTACCTTTATGATGCTGAGATATACTATGGTATATGTGTTTTACCTGTATCATCCCGAGATATATTACGTGTTTTATGTGAATCAATATTTGAATGGCTGTAGATATTTATGAAAGTGAGTGAGTGAATATGGCGTTTAACGTCACTGCAGGAATCTTTCAACCATTTGCGACAATAAAACAATTAATTATTTTACTATATGTGTAAAATTCTCACTTGTCGCTGGCACACACACGGAAGCAGCCCATGAGCAACTCTGCTGCTTTCTCCATCCTTTCTCCTGGCTTTCCCTTGCCTTTCTGCACTGCCTGAATGTCAGCCTGGAGAAATATAAGTCACACAATTATCTCCCTTTGTACCAGTACCATGTCCTACATTCTTTCCAAAGTAGATTCAACGTGATAGAAGGGGAATAGTCAGTTCTTTTACTTTAGTAACCACAGCACACATTTTCATGACATAAGCCTATACTTACACTGTTTGCAAACTGACGCAGATCAAGACACAGTGTGAACATAAGAGGAAGAGCCCAATTCTCATCTTTCTGACTCTGCATAGCCTTGGTAAAAGCTGTGTTTTAGTTAAGGAAATACCATACTGAAAATCTGTGACATACGCTCAACATTGATGTTGAGCGTATGTCAATATATATTTGGAGCGATACTTTCGTATTTAATTTTAATTAGATTGCACCAATGTAAGTTTGATATAATGAATTAAAATACAGAAGCCTGTGGATCAACGACATAGACGCTATTATTAGTATTATAGCATTATCTGAAGGATATTGTACAGCGAGAGCCTGACACCCACAAGCCTCGATGAAGTCATGGTTTGCCACAGCCCAACAGCACCTGAAATTCAGAACAAAAAACATTGTCATTAGCAAAATATTTGTCAAAATGAACATTCCTAAATGTGCAGAAGGATGATTAGGAGGCTGTGAATGTGTCCGCTTAATTTGTTAATAATGTAGGGATTCACTGAACATCAACTTGTTGCTCTGTACAGATTAACTAAGGATAGAAACTATGTACACGGTATGCTATAATTTCACCTCAAATATTCGTTGGGAAACTATTCTTATCAAAGATAATTTGATACCCTATTTACATTTTTCTTTAGAGCCACTTTCCAAAGTTCTATTTTGCTCGTAATTATATTTAAGCTTGATAGTTTACTTTAAGAAAAAACATGCAACACCTGTGGCAAGGAGCATTGCAGTAGTGCAAGAACTGGCTGATGATCTAAACAATGTTTACAATTCACTGACCATTACTGTGTAGTGTATGTTTGACTACCGCTACCAGTCAAGATGGGGTTTTTTGTGGATTTCTTTTTAATTGGGGTTACTTAGTTACTTTCTAGATTGTCACTGTCTAACCTGATATGAGCAGCTACCATCTCATCGTAAGGGGACTCAAAGACACGCTGGACTTGATTTTCTGGATTTTGTATCTGACATCGAGGACTGGCGACATGTGGGTGTCTGAATGACAGGAGTTCCTGAAATAATAATGATAAACTAATGATAAAATGGTATACTTTGTAATAGCAAGATAGCATCTTGGCCCTGTCATACTTAATTAATTATGGTTAATTTCTTATTATTTTTTGGTGCAAGTTTTTTATTTAATCATTTACTTTCTCTGATGTTTATGGAATTGGCTAATTAAGCATGACAAGTATCTATTAACATTTAATTATTATGATTTAAATAGAAACGTACCCCAGCTAACAAACCATCTCTATCCTCCAAAGCATTATCAACCTGAAATAAAAATGAATACAATTAAATCGCATTATTGAATGTTTTCTAAAAATATAATAATACATCTGCAATTGCCTGAATTCAATGTAAACTCTAGTAGGGTGAAAAGCATGATCACTGTGGTAATAGAAAAACAAAAACTGCTACAAGCATTTTCAATATCACAGTATTAGTAAATTTCATACACGTAAATTTGCCTTTTCAAGTTTACGAAAATCGGTACCCTTAATTTAGACATGGCAATAATCATAGTTATTCAATGCATTAATACTAAACAGATGTATATTGAAGCCAAGGATGTGTATGAATATGTGTGTCATAATGTGTTGATCAAAATTCATTTATTTCTTAAACAGAAGACATTTTCATACCGACTGAAGAAAATTATTCAGAGAAACGTGCGCCATTTTTGTTGTCTGATTATCTCCCCTAAATAGTAATATTCTACAGTAGATTATTTATTGTCTTCTAGTAATCTTTGATCGAATAAGTGTATTGTTTTTGTTATATTGTTGAATATATAATACACCATATATGTCTAACTGTCTAACTATCTAATATTGATATCATAATGGTATCAACATATTAGTTCACTTCAAGATTTTCACATTTCTTAATTCGAGTTATGCTTTGAAACAATCAACTGTAGAAAAGTATAATGTTTTTCTAACTTCCGGTAAAAAATCAACATGGAAGACGATGAAGGGGATTTGAGAAATGTGAAATTAGTTTTTCCTCAGAATGGAAACATTGAGAACTATTCGCTTGAAGATTTCTGTGATAAGAAAACTATATATGTTGGAGAAGCCGTAGAAAGTGCAATAATTGTGTCGTGTCCCAATGAAAATAAACAAGACGACTGGAAACGTCGAATAACACAGTTGGCTGGTCATTGTTGTTTTGGACAAATCAGCAACAAAAATGAACCCAGTGTCACCTGTGCATCTTTCCTCCCGTGTTCAATTTCTTCTACATACAATACGGCGATTTTTAATGAGCAACCACTGTCTGCTCAGCCTAGTAGCTCTTTGGTAAGTTTTACAGATACTCTGTATTTTCACATTATTTAGATAAATAGTTCATGTATAATTGTAAAAATATATATATAATACTAATAATTCATTGTTGATTGTAAGATGAAACATTATTTTCTTAATTTCCTACAGATCGTGAAGCCATATTTCTTCAACGACAACACCTTCATCCTTCCCCTGACAACAGTGTTGAATAACCTGTCCGCACCCAGCAATGACCAGAGAGTGATGTTCAGTGTGACCGTGTGGCTGTGTGCATCACCAGCCACGTCATCACCAGAACAGGAGGCAAAGAGAGATTTCCAGCTTAATAATAGTGTCATTGCTTTAAAGGGAAAGACAGTTCAACAAACTACAGGTGATTTCCAACACCATTAATTTTCAGTTTTTAATGTGTTTAAAAAAATTATTATTTGTATTTCTTTTTCTATTTTATTTGTCGTGTATTTATTTATTATTATAAAAATTAATATTGTTGGGTTTTGAGTCATTATCTTTTAGTAGTAATTCATTGATTTATGCAGTTATTTTGTCTGAGATTCAAACATTATCTTACCGGTACTATTATTTTCATCTATATATTTCAGTGAGTAAGGAGCTCCTTGTAATCAATCCTCCTGCACTAAGTATGAAGCATGTCTCAGCCGGGGGCAAGCAGCTGATAGTGCTACAAGGTTTGTACTGAAGCTAGTGCCATAGTGAATGCTGTACAATGAAATACTAATTTTATCACAAAATAGTATTGCTATCATTACCTGAAGTTGATGATGTAAAACTGGTAACAGGCCTCAAAGTTACCATTTTTTCCAAGGAGACATTTGGCTCCTACATAGCCAGAAACACTTAAAATAAGTGAAATATTGGTAGCCATGGCTCCCAAATTAGTCGCTAAATTGAGCCCTGTGTAATATGATTTTCAATCTTATAATCACATTTCTGAAAATGATATTACCAAATATGGTAACTGCCTCAATAAATTGCGGAATGATTAATGTGCTCAAGCGATATTTAATTTTGAAAACAAGTTTTACATTCCTAGTTCGCTATGTATCATCTCCAGATTACCAATGAGAATTTAATGTAAGATCTCCAAGATTATATTTTTTGATGATTAACAAAAGATACCATATTACTATCGCACTGGTTTCTAAAAAAGTTAGAGGATTTATAGTGATGATAAAGATAGTAACAAGGGCACGGAGGTGATGCTACAATATTTTCCATTGCAGTTCACAATGACACAGAGAAGCCTCTGCTTGTACACAAGTGCAGTGTGCTGCCCAACAAGAAGGAAGACAAACACGACTCAACTGACTCTGACGCAACAGACACTGAAAAGTAAAGTCAATTACAATGTTTAACCCTCTCCCTGCTGTATGAGGCACATCAGTGGTAGTAGAATCAGAAGTAGGTGGCAGAGTAGAAAATGTAAGAGGCAAAAGACCATTCATCTACAAGGTTGTATCAGAAAATCACATATTGTATTCACAATAGAAAGGGATTTGGTACAAGTTATGCCAACTTAGGAAAAGTCCACTCCTGAAATGTTTACAAATATTAGCCTTACACATGTTATGTTAAATTGCATTATTGATCTTGAGATGTTGCTCAGAACTGTCCTATTACATAACCATGATAACTGCATAATAACATTTCACTTTTATTCCAGCCCATTTTCCAAGGACGGCTGTTGCGGATTTATCTCCCCTTTACTGACGGACAGTGTGTCATTTCCAGTGTCAGTGCTGAGTCAAGAGAAAGTGTCGCTCCTCTTCACACTGTCAACAGACGACCTGGACTCGGAGGTCATGGAGATGGTATGTAGATTTCATACCACAATAATAATACAATAGTTGATATTATCACGAAATACCTAGAGATAAAAATTATAGCAATAAACATTGTTTCTGAGTCTCAGAAGATACAAAATCTTGGACTATGAAAGGGATATATTTCTTATAGTTGAATATATTCTTCTTGTCATAATTTAATGCGATTGATGGTAAATGTTTTGTATTTTATTTTCAGGATCTGATGCTCCGAGCATTCTTAAAATGGAGTCATATGGATGGTGCGGGAGATAAACCTGAAATAATTACAGTCTTCAAGTGAGCCGCGAAATCATGTGCCTTTCATAATAACTACTTGTCTTTACTCTAACTCTAACCTTCAATATTTTATCTAAATAACTGATATAACCTTGCTGTCAAATGTTGCTTTGAAATTAGAAAAAAAAATTATGTACAAGACTATTTATTGTAGCTTTGTGATATAACATAACTAAATCATTATCTCTGGCTAATTGTAAATGTTTACTTGAATGTCATGTACTTTCAGTTTACCCAAGGTGAGAGTTAGGAGAGGACTGTTTACTGTGTCTATATCATGTGATGATGAGCCCAAGGTTGGGGAAAGGTGAGTTTACAAATACACAATCTTTACAGAAAATTGGCAGTTAAATAAGAATTGTTCATTTACAACTGCTTATGCCCAATACAAATCCTTTGTCCGTATTTGCCCATGGATACAATGAAGATCTGCTCTGTGTGTTTTTAGTTTCTCGTTGACGTACAACATTGTGAACAAACTGCAGGACTTTCTCAGTATGAAGCTGTACTGGAACGTCGACGTCCAGCTGGCCGCAGTCAGAGACAGAGGTAAACCTATGACACTGCTAGCAGTTGTACCACAGTGGTAGCAGTGGTAACAATGGTAGCACACTTGTAGCATAGTGATAGCACACTTGTAGCATAGTGATAGCACACTTGTAGCATAGTGGTAGAAGTAGTAGTGCATTGATAGCACAGTTGTAGCATAGTGGTAGCACAGATTTAGCATAGTAGTAGCAGTTGTAGCATAGAGGTAGCTACTAAGCAGTGGTAGCATAGTGGTAGCAATGGTAACAGTTGTAGCTGCCATGTCTCTGTCGTGAAAGATTCCCTCATCCAAGTTTCAGTGCCACAGGCATTCCAGCTTGTCTCATGCCTTGATATGAGAGAAATACTCTCAGAAGTGCCTATGAATTTAAAATGAAACAAATTAAGAAGTACTTGTTCAAACGTTCTTCCCCACAAGAATAACTATGATGAGTGCTATATTTGATTTGTTTCAGATGAGCACGATCCTAAGCGTAAACAGTTGGAGGATCTGAAGAACTCAGTAGTTTGCCACGACCCAGATGTGTATGTAGGGTAAGATATCAGAGTTTATTATACATTGACAATATTGATACTACGGCGTCATAATATCTTGTGGATTCATCTATCCTTATTGCAATAAAGTATTTTCTTTTCGTTTACTTATCCAGCCATCTCTTATTGCATTATTCTCTTGTCCTTTAATTTGTATTCATCCCATCAAGATTATTTCTCTACACCTCAGTAGAAATACAAGTTAATTGTTAGTTTATGTGCCACTCAGAGCCTGTCCTAGAGGATGTACCATGCCAGTCAGTGTGTCCTTCCAGCTGCTAAAGCCCGGCTTGTACGAGGTGAGTAGAGGAACGTTTACTATGTATTCTATGTGAACTATGAATTATTTTGCTTTATTTGCACCAGACGATTTAAGTCAAGGACTTAAGATAAGATAATTATAAGCAAACGTATCTCGTTGTGAAAAGGAAACTGCATAAGGACAACATCTGGTTGCGAGATTACGAAATGTTTTGAGTATGATTTCATCCTCGAGCTTAAATTTTATATCGTCGCAAATGGACGAAAGATTCCCGCAGCGATGTTAATCTCACTTCACTCACTCAGTTACTCACTCACTCACTCACTCACTCAATCACTCATTCTAAAATTTTATGTGGTGGATTTGTGAACAAAACTTTTAAATTGAGCATGAAATCATACTCAAAAAGGTTTTATAATCTCGGGGCCTGACAAAATACTCATAAATTGGTGAAATAATCTGCATTTCCTTAATTAATTATATATTTTTAAAAACATTTTATCCCCACAGTTCGGCGAGATGATGAAGGTGAACTTGAGGTACGCACTCCCCGAGTCTCAGAGCACTCTGAAACAGGACTCGGTGGGCACTCCTGTTTCCATCGACACTCCCTCGACACTCTCGGTG
This sequence comes from Lepetodrilus elevatus, assembly GCA_034780755.1. Classification (NCBI taxonomy): domain Eukaryota; kingdom Metazoa; phylum Mollusca; class Gastropoda; order Lepetellida; family Lepetodrilidae; genus Lepetodrilus; species Lepetodrilus elevatus. The sequence continues at coordinate 12,137 of JAVCKZ010032229.1, read as the reverse complement.
GAGGACCAGCTGGCGGCCTCGGAGGAGCTCTGGCGGGACCGGAGTGGCAGTACATCCTCACTGCAGACATTGACCAATGGCCACTCGGCCGAGGAGAGACGCCGAACATTCGCCACCAAGTCGTACTCGTTCGGAGACCTGGGACCCACGCTGTCATCAGATTCTGATGAGGCGCAGCGGATCAAGTATGTGGTTAATTTTTAACATTTTATTTCTTTATTATATGTACTGTATCCATTTTTTAATATATTTTCTTACGGTACTACCTTTATTCAATGTAAACAACTTTCTGCCAGGATAATTAAGATGTAATTATTATTTAATTTGTTATTATTATTATTATTATTTTATTATTATTATTATTTTATTATTAGTAGTAGTAGTAGTAGTAGTAGTAGTAGTAGTAGTAGTAGTAGTAGTAGTAGTAGTAGTAGTAATTTTTTTAATGTTCTCAACAATAAATATTTATAGAATTATTTCACAATCAGTATATGATTTAACTACATTTCAGATTCAAGACAATCAAGCGGTCATCAGCTGTCCCTCCTCCCCGTCCCCCACCCCCCAGAATCCTGACCCACGTAGACAGGGACATCTCACATCCAGGCAACTTCCTCAAGAAGAATTTTGAAATATACATTCCATAGCAACTTACACATAATATACCGGTATCTAATTTATTACCCCTGAACCAAATGTGACCAAAAAAAACCGAACCAATAATATGTTGTGCTAGTCTCCGTTTTGTAAGACCATACAATGTTCAATATCTCATGTGTTTAATTTGTTTGATATTTACAAATATTATTACATATTTACGTATTTATTTCTAGGGATGTAAGCTTTTCTGGGGCTTCATTTGTGTCAAGATTTACCTCCCTTTGATTATCAGTGTACAATGTTCATTTTGAAAGACAGGGTATCATTTCTCAAAGCTCTGATATCCACTATAGGACCCTAGTGCTCTCCTGGGTGCCCGGTGCCCGTGTATAAGAGATCACTACAGGAGCGCTATGGTCTCGTAGTAAATAGGAGAGCTTCGTGAAACAATACCTAGGTCTCTAGCATGATATTTGAAAGTCATTCTGGTTGACATCATTACCAGGTGTGTGAAGTTACCGTACTTGTGAAGATTTTATATTGCCAAGGTATCATGTGATGCTATTTCAGTTTTATGTGTTATACATCGATAGTCAATCACAATCCATATGAATCTCTTATTTCCTTGTTGATTTTTCTAGTTACACGATGACCTGCTATTATATTGTATGTGATCTCAGTATAAAAATAACTTGCCAGTGATTTTACTTCATAATCATAAAATACATATATATTACATTCCAAATGATATTTACATGAGTGAAAAGAAAGTTGTATTGTATGCATAATATTACTTAGCAGACGAAAATACAAAGTCTTTGATTTTCCATACAGAAAATAAGTTTTTACGTGATCGTTCATAATTTACCATACAGATCTTTCATGAGATAATGTTATTTGATTTTCAATTTGAATAGGCAATGGTAGCCTTTTGATATCAACTGACGATTAATGTTCAAGAAATCAAGCAAAATATATGAAGGGGTCCTTTTATGAACCTTTATAATATCGTGAAACGATTTAATCATTAAAATTTAGGGAAAATAACTTTCATGTTAGCATTATAAGATTATCAGATTATCATTATCACTATCAATACCACATCAGTAAATCTATAATGTAATTGTTGTCTTTTATTTATGTTGCAAATGTTTATGAATTATTATCTTTATTTTACCTATAAGAGTATCGGTTCTTTCAAACACTGTATGAATCTCTGTGACCAAGTGCAATATGAATTTATGCATTTTATAGTTAATATATATATATATTCTACGCATATGTATTCCAAGTCATCGGATTGTTTCCTTAAATATATACATTTTTGTTTTAGTATTTTGCATTTCTGTGATTGAACTTTATTTTCTTGTTACTTTTCAAGAATGTGACATTGTTGTGTGTTCCTTATATGTTTATATATATTATACTGATATTGTGATTCTTCATTATTTAATGTATTCCGGCATGTTTAATGCTTTGTTTAATATGTTATCTATTTTTACAAGACAGTGGGTATTGATGAAAGAATAAAGGAGAGGGAAGTTTTTATTTTTATTATATATAAACCACCATTGACAAAAATGTGCATCTACCATCGCAATGAATATTTTGTGACATAATCTTTCAATCACACATATTTGAATTGCCATGGGTCAACTATTTGTATTGTTATATCTGAATGGAGGTGAATGCAGTACCAGCCGGTGCTTGCAGGTTTACTGCAACATTCAGTGCTACAGATAGTGCAGTTTCCTCATGCTCTAAACTGACAAGTTGTGATATAAGTGAAAGAATATTGAAAGTGACTTCAATATCCAAAATAAAATAATAATTAAAAAATTGAAGGTGAGACATAGCACAGTGGTCTCTCGTTGGATTACAAACCCAAAGTCTGGAGTTTGGCTCCCATCAGGGACACAGCTGCTTCTCTGGTGGTAAGGAACTGATTATTTTGCCAATAAAGTTTGGACTGCAATGTAGATAGTGTACCGGGCAGGATGTAGCGCAGTGGTAGAACGTTGGACTTCGAAGCCAAAGGTTCCAGGTTCAAATCCCGCTCCAGGGGCCCGGCATCCAGCTTCGCGAAAGTTACCGTTCTTACGCGATGTTGATAAGATGCACTGTCTGTAGAGTTGCAATGCAGTTATCATTCTTGGTCTTGTCAGTACCGGCCGGTGCTCGCAGATTTACTGCAACATTCAGTGCTACAGAGGTCACGGGTTACCTCCTGCCCTAAACTGAAAAGTCGTGATATTAGTGAAAGATTCTAGAAAGCGACTAATCCCCAATTTTAAAAAATATATCTTTGTTCACCAACATTTCACTAAAACCCATTTCAATAGTTATTCTGGATATTATTTTGCGCTATAGAAATGTATATATTATTATTTTACGCCCGCTTCATAGATTAATGAAGCAGCAGTAGAATCTACAAGAAAATTACAGCTAGCAAATACTATAGTATAGAAAGCCAGCTCGGAGTTTTCGAATACGCACAGAAAGAAGATGAACAACAATAGAGGCGCTGTAGAGTTAACAATGCGTCTTTATTATATACTTATCCAGTTTGTGTTCCGTGTTTGTTACAGAAAATGTAAAATACTCTGATGGTTGTGATAAGCATTATATTATGAAATGTAAAACAAACAAAAATATTTGTTCATACCTATTACTAAACTTTTAACAAATAGGATGTTTGCATCATGAAAAGGGATGATAGTTCGAGAAAGTGTGTGTGTGTGTGTCTGTTTGTGTGTGTCTGTTGTGTGTGTCTGTTTGTGTGTGTGTGTGTGTGCGTGTGTGTGTCTGTCTGTTTGTGTGTGTGTGTGTTTAATGATGTAACATCAGAGAGAGAAAAAATAGTTGATTGCTTTGTGTGTGTCCGTCCGTCCGTGTGTGTGTGTGTGTGTGTGTCTGTCTGTCTGTGTGTGGGTGGGTGCCTGGGTGGTGTGTTTACATTCCATATAGTATTTACAGAGATATTATAACAACTAGTTATAGAAATAGAGAATCGCCATCGAGTGTGTGTGGTTTTCTTTGTACATCAATGTTATCTTAACAAGTAGATAAAAGTAAACCAAAATCCGAGGATTTTCCGAGGATTTTGCTTATACGTTTATGAACTTGTAGAATAACATTGATATCAAAAGACACTCGGTGGAGATTCTTTATTTCAGGCTAAACCGCATGCGTGTAGGCGTCGATTTTCGACAGCGTCTGAGTACTTGTGGTTAGTTCACCGGTAAATCTGCTTTGCAATAGACAAATATTATTTTATTATTTACTTTTTTTTCTTTCTCTCTTTGATGCTGGAGCAGGGAACGTCGAAGGGTTAAACAATGAACACCCTTGGTGGTATTAGGTACGTTGTTCAGACATTTATTTTAATTATTTGGATATAATTATGTATTTGTTTTATATTTTTAAAATAATATCGATATATTAAAAATATTTACTGTAAGCTATGGAAAAAGGTGAATGGAGGTATGCATGGACTCGACAATTTGCTCTATACACTATGCGACTGGAGATTAATATAATAAATGTATAAAAGCAAGCAATCTGTGGAGTACACAAATGTGTCTATAAGTTAATGCTTAAAATATTCTTAACATTACGTCGCATGAAAACCATGAACTTATGGTTATATGGGTTAAAGTAGGACCGTATTCATCTCCTATAGTGACTCATTCCCAAACAAGACAGAGAAAGGGTGTTTTCAGCAGATTATAGTCTGTTAGAAAACTCCACAATTTAGAATTATTGTCAGTACCAAACTGTTCCGTTTCCCTTTATAAATGCTATTAAAATTTAACAGATGCTATGGAGATAGAACAATCTGACATCACAATATATATCATGATAAAACATAGGCCTAGTATTCTACTAATCAAATCAAATACAAATGCTTTTTCTAGGTAAAAGGGAAATTTGGCTTGCACAATGAAGAGTATTATGACATAGAACACCATGGAACTAAAACTTTAGTGCTTCCGATTTAGAAAACCTTTAATGCATCTCCCAGTAAAATAATGTGCATATTTACGAAAACTAACCTGATATTTTATGTTAATATTTTAAAAGGTTTATGTCCTAATGCACGTACATATGTAAAATATTACAGCTGTAAGCCATCGCATTTTATACATAGGGTCAAGGATATTCAAAACTTGAATCGCCATTTTCTCAAAACCAGTGTATAGTGCCTCGTGAGAGATAAACCAACCTGGTTTTCAGTGGGCGAAATGTATTCTAAAATCTGTTTTGAAATATAATTGTATAATTTTATTTGCTGACATAACATAATTATTTCTTACCATATTGTTTCCTTGTGATCTGGGTACAACAACCGGAAATATACAACTGTGACATCTTGGATGTAGATCCTTATTGGAACACCACAGTTCTGGCTATGATAGTGTGCTGGTAAAAACGATTGTTTTCTGCGCACCCATCACTGTCCAAGCAAATTATATCTCATAGATGAATATTCTCGACGTGATATCATAAGTGAAAAATGTTTTACTCGTTGAAGTGTCAGTATTACATCATAGGCTAACTTTATTTATTAATATCCATAAATGAAATGTATATACTAGTATTATATTTTTAAATGCATTGTTCAACATTTCTGCAGCGTATTTTATGAAGGTAACGTTGAGAAGTAATATTTGTTGCTGATTTTGACTGAGTATTATAATAATGGCTCTCATTTAGTAGGCCTACTGCTGCACTAGATAAAACTGTTTCAGCTTCCGGGGAAGATTTCTACGCTTTCTAGAATATTAGAATGTATATGGTGCTATTTACCGAGTAGAAATCACCTGCTATGTTATAATATACTTCTAGTCATTGTAAAAGACATTTTGTGGCAATATTTTCGATTTTTAATGATTTGTTTACATTTTTAAAAACTACACATCGTAGAAGTGGCTATTTTGTGGTATATGTCAAAAATCATTAAAAGAAAGAATTGCCACGAAATGTCTTTGATAAGGAATACTGTTAGAAGAACATGCCCAACCAATGGTTCCGTCTTGTCATCTACTTGTAATGATTGTCTGTGGTAATATTTGCTTCATTTGACTGTCGATTCCTTGTAATACATTCAAATTGTTAACCATCACCTATTGCTGCTACAATGGAACACTTCCAGCATAAGTCTAGTCACCGCTGGCATTCAAGTATTTTTCACCCAGGAATGTACTCTCAAATGACGAGCTACAACTTGTTACCCCTGTACCAAAGCACGCTCTAACTACAGCGCTTGGCTACTCGCAGACTCTTCCATATTCCAAGAAAATTAATTTTATTATTTCGCTGTATAATATGCCTGGTATAATATGCCTACTTGATAGGGCTGAAACGGGTAGGATAGTTGGTACTCGAGTACTCATGTTGAATTACTCGACGAGTACTCGAGTACTCATCTGCAAGTGGTGAAGCGCCTTGCCCTCGGTTGCGAAGAAACCAAGCAAACCATGAGGGTTCCAGGGGCATGCTCTCCCGGACATTTTCAAAACTGAGACGGCTAAATAAGCGATTGTATTACCTTTTTGGTCGTATTTAGCACCTATAAAGTTTCCCAAAAGTAAACTAATTTAATTTTATTTTAAATCTATATGTCCGCCATTGTTCTTTACAACGCGGAGATCGCTCTCGAGTACTCGAGTATCAATTTACTACTCGAGTAGTGCATGTACCTGACCCGTACTCAAGTATCCGGGTACCCGTTTCAGCCCCACCTACTTGGTGAATCTGGCAACCTACTGGCAGTTATTGTCTGGTGTAAATCTACGAGTTGACTGGTGTAGGCATACTACTTGGTTCATCGGTCGTAAATGGACTGTTAACTCCGCTTGGCTTTCTACGAGTTTTCTGATAAAATAATACGTTGTTCACCGGGTTGTCCATTGATCATGTCATGTCAAATAGTTGGTTCATCTCCATGGATATCTACAATATCGTATTCAATACTAGTGACATGTTCTCGAAACGTCCTTACGAACTTGTTAGTCTACGAACAGTTCGTAGCCATAGTATCTATAAAAATCATTAAGATTGTCGTACTATAGTAAGGACCTTTCGACAATAGACCCCCCTGATGTATATTGGTTGTCAGGTCGAATACTTGGTTCATCTGGTTACGAGTTGTTTGGTTTAATACTTATGTTTTTCATAGAAGTGTATCTTAGAGTTTCAGCATTCTCCACACGTTATCGAGGCGTGTTTCCCCAATAAACAACGATGCACAGTCACACACAATCCACATGGCTGTGATATAATGAGCCGTACAACCGTGCATATTAGGTGACAATGATATCAAAATGTTGTTCGACATCGGATATACGAGTATGCCATTACACGCCTTTTCTGTATGAAAGAGCATCCGTTGATCGTTTTATAGCGACCCTTCTCCTAACCATGACATACTGGGTGTATGAGACCTTTAGGAAACCACGTGACCGCGACGGCCCCGAGATATCAACAATTAGCTTCACACCCCGCGTTTAGTAGTAAAATTTCAATTGCAGTGTAAAGCAGAGATTTTATGGAGCTGGCTCCTACCCATAGGCGCCGTTGTTGCGTTGCGCGGACATTTAAGCGTTGCGCTGTTGACGTTGGCCTTATAAAGCTTACGTTCAGTCAATGCTTGTCACGTGGGGTACGGGATGTGATTTATGGTGAAACATGGTACGGTAGGCTCCGAGGGTTAGACCCTTGACGAACGAGGTGTGGGGGTCTGTGCGATAAGGATCCCCTCTTGGATGTCCGATACCGACTTGTATACAAAAGGTGATCTATAACTCAACTCGATGCACACTCACACACACACAAACACATACATACGCAGGACATGTGTTGGTAATTATAGCTCTCAGCGGGAATACGAGGACTTCTGAAGACAAACAGTTAATCAAAATTCAAAGGCTTTATATACAGACATACACGCCAAGTTCACATTGTTCATGTAAGCCTTTACCGGATGTTTCAGGAAATCATGTATAGTGCCTATTAGTGGTATCAATGTAAACGTACCGATTACAAACAATAGAAGTCAATTCATTTCAAATTAGAAGACTCGCATGTAGAACTGAGAAATGTTGAATCTCATCTCAGATTAAACACACTACCGCAGGATATGTAGTATTTGATTGTGTCTACACTTTCAAGAACTTGGCCTTGTAGTCTATTGCTCAGGTTGCTGTAAAGTTCAACGGTTTTCTTTTATTATTATTTTTTTAATATTCTTTTTTTTTTATGGATGTAATGGTAGTGGTTATTAACGATCATTAAAAGGTAATTTATTTTCATCCATCGATTTAGTTTATTTAAAAACTTCATGCAGAATTATTTGGGCCCTACTAGGTTAACTTTGAAAGTTAACACATTAATTATGTGCACCGAAGGCTTCTTTACAGTAGGTTACCAGAGTAATAGTAGTAGTAGTAGTAGTAGCAGCAGTAGTAGTAGTAGTAGTTGTTGTTGTTATTGTTGTTGTAGTAGTAGTAGTAGAATATGTTGTTGTTGTTGTCGTAGTAGTAAAAGTAGTAGTAGTTGTCGTCGTAGTAGTACCGGGTAGTAGTAGTAGCAGCAGTAGTAGTAGTAATAATAGTAGTAGTAGCAGTAGCAGTAATAGTAGCAGTAATAGTAGTAGTAGTAATAGTAGTAGTAGCAGTAGTAGTAGTAGTAGCAGTAGCAGTAATAGTAGTAGTAGTAGTAGTAGTAGCAGTAGCAGTAATAGTAGTAGTAGTAGTAGTAGCAATAATAGTAGTAGTAGCAGTAATAGTAGTAGTAGTAGTAGTAGTAGTAGTAGTAGTAGTAGTAGTAGGCCTAGTAGTAAGATATATCGCAACTGTGCATCACGTGTCGAAGTAATTGTAGTAAAACAATTATCCAGGAATATAAAACACAGCGATGCCTAGGTGTCATTGGGTCATAAAACCATACTGCGCTGCGTCAGTCCGTACATTACTAGACGGGTGTCCGTCTCGGAGCCCATCATTCGGGTGGCAGAAACGATGGAGACCCTTGCGCAACTATTTACGAGCGCAATCCGATACTAATTGACAGGGTACTGTAGATTCAGATTGGTTTTCAATAAGAAAATAATGATAAATAATTGCGGCTATAAACATAGATGGCACAACTCTCACTGGGTCGGAAGATCGAGTTTCGAGCCTACCCTCCGAGAAAATGGGAAAGGGGCGTTTTTGCGATAAGAGCAACTCGGACGCACCCCGGTCGATCTCAGAGTGCTTTACAGTCATTGCCGAGGGTGCTTGTCAACAGTTGTGTAATTGACGGAGGGGCGGATGGTTAAGTTCGCATAAACTTGATTAAGGGGATTAAAAGCATAAATAACTCGTAAGTTTGACAAATACGCCACCTCGATTGTATCATTTTCTATTGAGAGGAGGAATATTGAATTTATTTGAAAAGGGAGTAATGTCACATTGCTAGCGGTTCTTCGAGTACGAAGAATGTAATGAATGCGTATACGGTGTATTATACAGTCTCTGGAATATACATCAAATAAACTCGTGTTTGTGTCTTTTTGTAACCAGAATGCCAACAAAAGATAACCCTAAAATTAAAATTAAAGTAATTAGAAAGAAAACGAGCGTATTCAAAATAATGACATTGAATGCGATATCAAAATATAGTAGGCTAAATGGCTATCCAAATATGTGTTTGGTTATTGTTAACCACCAACAACAATGCTATTTTAAAGACAATGTACACTAGTTAAGTGAAGAGCATCAAAAATATACATGTGCGTATCGATATATAGTACAAATAACAAAGAAATAGGTCTATTAGATGTATCGCCAGTTTCCATTAAATTTATATTTCTAGACTATGTTTTAAGAGACTCCGGCAACGGATATCTGGCGGAAGAATCTAGAAGAAAAACACCCCCTACCGGAAATGACACCATGAGCAATTATTATTTATTTCCCATACATATGTAGTACCTCGTCAAGTTGGGGGCCATATTGGCTATTCCCTACTGGAAATGGAACCATGAGCAATCATTATTTAATTCCCATAGTTATTCGTCAAGTTGGGGGCCATATTGGCCCACCACGGGGAGGTTATAATGGGGTTTCGAACCTCATGGTGCAGGCACGAGTTATGACACCGTGATCCAATAACAGCGGTGTCTAAAACCTCGGCGACACGTCAGATTATGGGAATCACGTCAGTCTCTGACTTTCAGCTACCCTCCTGACATTCCGAGGCGTGTCGCCCTATTGTGAGACTAAATCACCTCCTCAGTCATTGTTAGACAAACTGGATATATCTCAGAATATTGAGAATAAAATCGTGAAGTTGTGAAACATTTAGTATAAAGAATGTTGACTTCTATAATATACTACGGACCAAACGATAATATCATTGATAAGTATTTTTAATTACTTTAAAATACGGGCACATAAATTAAATAATTGTAATTAAATTCATGTTGTCTGTCCTTTAGTTCTTGTCGGTAGTATAGTTCATAATGTTTGTATGTTTCCATGTTCAGCGGATTGTCCTTAGTATGCAATGTGCATACTGTGTCAAAATAAATGTAAATTACAATTCAATAAATATTTCTCATGACTGACTTCAGAATCTATATTTCCTGAATAAGTTCAGCAAAGTTTCTTTGGATCTTAAACATATCAAAGCAATGGTGAGATGTTATTTATTACTCAAATATTTAATTTTTAAAAAGTGCTTATGTTTTAAATCCTGAAAAGGTGTGTTGTGCCATCATTATGACGTTGCGATGAATACTGCGAGAGCATTTGAAAACTTCGAAAATAAATATGTGTAGATCTACTACTAGTATTACTGTTAGGTGAATTATATGTTATTGAGGTGTATACATTGCACTGTATCCGTATAACTAGATTATTCTAAGTGGCATTGTGAAACACAACAAATAAACTTATAACGCGTACTACTTTCTAAACTTACAGCCACAAAGCATTAATAGCAGGTAAAAAATATACAAGTTGAATATCAGTTAACTTTAGAGGTATATTGAAGTAGTATGAGAGATAATGTTTTATTCAAGGCCATAGATGAAGTAGTATATCATCTATAGTAAACCTAAATATCAACATATACACATTAATAGACACTATTAGTGAATACTTTCTATAATGCTTAGTTTTCTTAACTTAAAATATATATTGAAATATAGGCCTATAGCCTATTTAATTTTCAAAATAGCTATATCTACACATTCTTAAAATTAATAGAAAACTATAATAAAACAAATATTCATCCAATACTTAATTGTCTTCATTAAAAGTATGTATTAGTATCTATAGTCAGTACATTCAGATCTACACATTAGTAAACAGAAGAAAGAAAAAAAGAGATAATAAATTAAATACAAGAAGAGAGTTAACCTCTTCTTCCAGTGATTAATTTTCTTTCTTTCTCCATTTGCGTATTGAAGAATAATAAGCTTGCAAGAATCACAGTATAATAAACGATGTAGTTACGTAAAGATCTGAAGGTTGTTATTGAGTTGTAACTGTACTGAGAAAATATAATAATATAATTGTACTGTGGTATATGTACTGAAGGTTCGGCTCAATTCAGCACGAACGGCAGTCGTTCTCCTTCCGCGATCAGAAAATAATCCCACCATAAAAATGTCAAGAAACACCCCTAGATCAAATGTAAAGAAAGTATTATACTATACTCAATAAACTTAAACTATATAAAGTTTATATAAGTATGTAAACCCGAATCAACCTTAGAATAGAATTATGCTGCGAGTTTGTCATTTTATTTTGGAATTTGATCAGCAATATTAAAGTCAAAGTAGCGTTGTGAAATTTTAGTTTTTATAGAAATAAATGACATATAGGAGCGGTATGAAAATAACCTTTGGGCGTACCAATTATGATACCTTTCTGAATACTAGTAAACAGTCTTTAAATAATATAAAATTATATATATATTACCTTTGAGTTATATATACGGTATTGTTTATCTAAATATAGCATAGATCTATATGAAAATAATTATTCACTCGTGTTTCACTATTTCACATTTTTTATGTCATTGTTTATTCTGTACAATGGAATTATTTTATATATTGTATAAATCGATCGCCAGTAGGATTCATAACTGGGTGGGAAATAAGTACCCAATTATTTTCATAGTTATCATACTATTTTGAAATTAGCGTAGAAACGATATTAATTTTAATTTCAAAATTAACTGAATATAAACTTGCAGAATTTCTGCAAGATTAATGTTCTTGATAATTATTACTGGTATTTAAAAAAATACTATGTAACTTTTATGGTTCTATAATAACTGAAGATACAGTATATTTACAGCATACAAGCATGTTATGTTTACCTGTAAAAGGAGAAAATACTGATCGTTTGGAATTTGGGGAATGAGTTATTTATCCATCTATCTCTATCAATCCATCTCTCTCTATCTCTCTATCTTCTATCTATCTATCTATCTATCTATCTATCTATCTATCTATCTATCTATCTATACATGTATACATG